>MU378323.1:0-51387 GCA_022495175.1 Hypoxylon argillaceum | reverse complement strand
AATAAATATAAAATAAAATAATTAAATAAATTAATAAATATAAACAAAAGCTAAATTTTAATATAAACAACTTTGTTTATATTTTAAAAAAAAAATAAATAAACTAACTATTTAAAAAATAAATTTAATTATTTTTTTATATAAATTGTTAATACTATATTTATATATATATTGAATGTACTATATACGCAGTATATATAGCTTATATAGTAGTTATAGCTTATAGCTTAGTTAATTAAACTTTAGTTTAGTTAACTATAAGTCATTTAACTTACTAGTTATTTAATTTATAAGTTATATAACTTACAGGTTATTTAACTTGTACAAGCTTATATAATTTATACAGTAGCTTATATTATTTATATTTTAAACTTAAAAATTGTAACATTTTAAAAACATAGATTTTTAGTATTACTGCTTTATATATAACTTTTAATTATATAATATTACTATAATACAGTTAATTAATATTAATTAATAGTTTATTAGTAACTACAAATTAACAAAGTAAAAAAAATAAAACGTATTTATTTGTTAAATTTTTATACTATATTTTATTATTTTATTTAATAAAACAAAAAAAAAAGTTGATTTTAATTAATTTTATATAAAATATATTTGTATATAATATAAATTAAAACTATGTTTATATTTTATTTATTAAATTAAATATAAATCGATTTATATATAATTAATTAAATTAAACTACAAATTATTTTATAACTTTTTATATTATTGTTAACAGTATTACTACTAATAATATTATTAACAATTTTATAAAAAAAAGTCGACTTTTATTTTATATATTATTTATTAATATATAATTAATTAAATTAAACTGTTAAATATTTAATAATTTTTTTATATATTTATATTTTTAGTTTATTTTAATTTTAAACTTAATATATAAAAAAAAAATCAAAATTTATATATATTTTGTTTATTAAATAACGCTATAATTGGTTTATATATATTAAATATTTATATCTATTGTTTTACTTGTTAAATTATATTATAAATCGACTTTTGTACAATTAAAAAAAACGCGATTTTAATCGATATATTATTTAAACTAGCACTAATTTTTTATTTCTTTTTTTTTTTATTTTTTTTTTATTTTTTTAAATAACGATTTATTATATTGTTAATTAATTATTTAATTAAAACTAAAACTATTTAATTAACTAAGTTAAAAATTAGTTATTTAATTAAATTAAAAATTAATTATTTAATTAAATTAAAAATTAATTAATTAATTAAATTAAAAATTAATTATTTAATTAGTTTTAAAGTTAATTAATTAATTAATTTAAAAATTAATTATTTAATTAAATTTAAAATTAATTAATTAGTTAATTTAAAAATTAATTAATTAATTAAGTTTAAAACTAATTAAATATTATTTATATATAAAAAAATAAACAAAAAAAGTATTATTTTGTAAAAACTTTAGTAAAAATATATAGATTTAAAATATTAATATAATAATTTAAATAAAAATCTATTTAAAAAAATTTATAAAAAATATTATATTATATATTTTATAACAATATTATATAAAAATATATAATGTTTAAATATAAAGTTTAAGTTTATAACAAATTTTTAATTTATATATTAATATTAAACAATTAACTAGTTTAATTAAATTAACTAATAATTTTAAAAAAAAATAATTGTTTAAATTAAAACAAATAAATTATATAGTTTTTTTTAAAAAATATTATATATTAATAAACTTATTTAATTTATTTATATTTTAAAATTATAATAAATCGAACAATTTAAAATTAATTTAAACTTAACTAAGTTTTTTTAACTGTTGTTAATAATTTATTTATTTTAATTATTTATAAAAATAGTTTTTAAAACTTTTTTTAACTTTTTAAAACTTTTTTAAACTTTTTTAACTTTTTTTTAGTTTTTTATACTTTTTAATCTTTTTTAACTATTTAAAACTTTTTTTTTTTATTTTTTAAAACTTTATTAACAACTTTTAATTTTTAAAATTTTTAACTTTTTTATATTTTTAATTAGTTTTAATTTTTTATATTTTTTTGATTTATTTATATAATAAACAATAAATATAAAATAAAATAACTAATAAATAAAATATATACAAATAAATTAAAAAAAAAAAGTTGTTAATATTAATATTATATTTATATATATATTAAATATATTATATATATAATATATATAATTTATATAATAGTTATAATTTATAGCTTAATTAATTAAATTTTAATTTAATTAATTATAAATTATTTAATTTATTAGTTATTTAATTTATAAATTATATAATTTATAAGTTATTTAATTTATATAAGTTTATATAACTTATATAGTAGTTTATATTACTTATATTTTAAACTTAGAAATTATAGCATTTTAAAAATATAAATTTTTAATACTACTGTTTTATATATAACTTTTAGTTATATAGTATTACTATAATATAATTAACTAATATAAATATTATATAAAATTTTAAAATATAAAAACTATATTTATTTGTTAAAACTGTTAAATTAATAAAAGAAAATATATTAATTTTATATAAATTAATTATAAATATATATAAATAATTTACTATTTAAATAAAAGTATAAATATTTAAATAAAAAAGTTATAAATTTAAATATTAATAATAAAAAATAAAAAGTTAAAAAAATTTTGTTTTTATAAATTTAATATAAAAAACTATTTTATAAAATAAATTAAAAAAATTAAAACTTAAATAATATATAATATTTTATTGTTAATTTTTGCTATTTTTTATATTTGTTATAATAATATTATAAAACTCATTTTAATAAAACAAAACTATTTAAACAATTAAAATATTAATTAAAAGTTTATAAAAAAAAAAAAACTAAATTAAATTATAAAAACAACAATTATATTAAATTTAATTAAATATAACTTTATAAAGTTAAATTTTAAAAACTTTAAACAATTATTAATTTTTATATTATTACAAATTTAAAACAAACTTTAAACAAATAAAAAAATAGTTATAACTAAACTATATTTATTATATAAAAAAACAATATATAAATAATATATTAAAATATTTATTATATTTTATAATAAATATTTATTTTATTATATTAAAAATAAACAATAAATATATAACAAATAATATTAAAACAATAAAAAAAGTATTTATTATAAAAAAAAAAACTTATATATAATTAAGCTTGTTATTATAAACTTAATTTTTTTTTTTTTTTTTTTTTTTTTTTTTTAATTTAGTATTTTTTTTCGAATATATAATATTTTTATATATGCTATATTAACTGTTCTTTTTTAGCTTTTATATATATATATATATAAGCAATTTTTTCATAGAAAAATTTTTAACTTTTTTTTTTTTTTTTATTTATAAATTTTTTATACAATATAGCTTTATTTGTTTAAAACCTTGCTTTTTTTATAAATTTTATATAACATTTTTATTTAAATAAAAAAAATATATTTATATAATAAAAAACTTGATTTGTTTTTATATTTAATAATATATGTATTTTTTTTTAAATAAAAAAATAGTATATATATATAAATATAAATATAAAATATAATATAAAAGTAAATATTTTTTATTTAAATAAAAAAAATATATATTTATATAATGAAAACTTTAATATTATTTTAATTAATTTTTGTTTTTAAATTTTATTAATTTGTAATATATTACTATTAAAGTAAATAAAAACTAATATAATTATTAATTAATATTAATTTAGTTTTATATAATTAATTATATATAATAAAATTAAAACAAAATATAATATTATAATAATATAATACTATTGTTATTTTTATATATAAAAAAAAGTTATTATATATAAAAAAAGATTTTTATATATATAATATATATATATAAATTATATAAATTTATTAATAACTTGTTAATGTTATATATAATAAAATATAGCTAACTATTTAATAAATAAATAATAAATTATATAAAAAGAATTTAAATATATATTAATTATAACTAATACTGCTATTTTAATATATATACAAGTTTTATTAAATTATTAATTTAACAATAAATAATAAAAAACTTTTTATAAAAACTTTTTTATAGTTTTTTTATTAAATAAATTTATTTAAATAAACTTTATAATTAAACTTTTTAAATTTACTTTATTAAATTTATTTATACTATTATATATAGCAAATATTATTAATAAAGCTTTTATTAATAATATTTAAATAGTTTTTTTTTAAAAACTTTTAAAACGTGTTATAATTAATAGTGTTATTTTAAATAATACTATTAAAATATTAATATTTTAATGTCTTTTTAAAATACTAATAATAATAAAGCTTTATATTTAAATATAATTTTATATATAATATTTAAATATAATTTCAATATAATTAAAAATAAATTAAATATATTTAAAATAATATAATAGTTATTTATTTTATTATATTTTATTAATTTATAAATTAAATTTAATTTAAAATTTATTTATAAAATAATAACTTTTATAAATTTTGTTTATAAATTTAAAATTTAAATAATAAAAATAATAAAAAAATTTATATTAAATTTAATATTCGTTTTTAATTTATTATTAAAATTTATTAAAATATTTTTAAAACTAGTTTTTAAAATAGTTTTAATTGTTAAACAATTAATTAAAAACTTTATAAAATAAAAATCATTAATATTTAATATATATAAAATCTATAAAATATATAAAATATATAAAATATATATAATATATATAATATATAAAATATATATAATATATAAAATATATAAAATAAATATATTCACAGTTTTAAAAAAGTAAATAAATTTTTAAAAAATATAAAACTTAAAATATTAAATAATAAATTATTATTAATAATTTTCTTAATATTAATAGTTTTGATATTATTTCAAAGTTGTTTTTTAATATAAAGTTAAAAAAATCAATAAATTATTTTAAAGTTTTATTTTTTATAATAACAATTTTAATAATAAATTAATAAAATTAAATATTAAATATTAAATAAATTTTATTTTTTTTTATTTTTTTTTATTTTTTTTTTGTTTTTTTATTATAAATATTAGTTAAATGTTTAAATTTATAATATTTAATAAAATTTAAAACTTAAAAACTTTAAATTTAGCTATAAATTTTGTCAAGATTTAAAAGCTAAAATTTAAAAAGTACTAGTATATTTATATATACGTTTTTTATACATGTTTTAAAAGAGATTTTTTTTTTTTAAGCTTTAGTTTTATATAATACACACTACTAGCTATATACTACTTATTATATTATACTTAACTTATAGTTTATTTTATTTTGTAACAAATTTATAAAAAAAATAAAATAAAATATTAATTATTATATAAATAAATTTAATCAATTTTTAAAAACTTATTTAAAATATTATATTAGCATTTTTTAAACAGTTTTTTTATTAATTAATAATAAAATATATATAAATAAACTTTTTTTAAATATATATATATTAGATTTTTTATCGTTTAATTTAAACGATGTATTATTTAAATCGTTTTAATTAATATTTAGTTTTATATTTAACTTATTAAATAAATTATTATTACTTATAATAATATTGTTATTAATATTAACAATAATATTATTTTTAATAATAATATTAAAAGTATAATTTATAAAAAAATCTATTTTAATATATAATTAAAAAAATAAAATATTAAATAAAATAATATAATATTATAATAAATAATATTTTTAATATAATAAATTATTTAATTAAAAAAATAATATTTATGTTTATATTAAATATTTTTTTTTATAAATTTTTTTAAAATATTATAAATTATTAATATATTATTATTTGTAAATAATTAGTTATTATTAAAATTTATTAAAAACTAATAAAACTAAATTTATAAATTAAAAAATTTTATAAAAACTTGTAAAAAATATTAAAAGTTTTTAAAATTTATTAAAAAAAACTTATAATTTTTATTATTAATTTAATATTATATTATATACTTTTTTAAAATTATTTATTAAAGTTTTAATAATAGTTATAAAATATTTAAATTTATTTAAATTTATTAAAATTTATTAAAATTTATTAAAATTTATTAAAATTTATTAAAATTTTTTTAAATTTATTAAAATTATTATTTTATAAATAAAAAACAAATAGTTTATATATTTAATAAACTATTTTTAAAAAATTAGCTAAAAACTGCTTTATGTAATAATAAAAATAAACTTAGTTTTATATTTATTAACTATTAAATAAGCTGTTTACAGCTATTTAACAAGTTATTTATAAGTTATAATTACTTAATAACTTGTTTTTTATTAACTTATTACATTTTTTAAAAATAGATTTTTTTATATTAATATAATTCATTAATTACTTTATTAAACAAATTTTTAAATTAATTGTTAATTTATTAATATAAATTATATAATATAAAAAAAATAACTTTTTAATATTTAATATTAATATTAATATTTTTTAATATTTTAATATTAGTTTTAGTACTCACTAATATTAAACTAAGTTAGTATTAGTATTACTAAATTTCAACCCTGGGTATGTGCCAATTTCCTCCGTAGGGGCCTAGCAGTACCTACGTGCATCAAGTCAGCTGCTGCACTGGCTTGGGGCCTAATTTCCCCGAGAGATTTCATAAGCACTTCTACGCAGTAGGGGCTTACCTAGTAAAAGGGACCCCCTCAGGTACTCCGCATATTTGCCACGCTGAAGCTGGTGAGCTTTGGCCAACCGCCTAACAGGTATGTCTTCGCCAATTACTTGCACGGAAAACCACCCGGTACAACGCCTCCCGAGAGGCTTACAGAGGCTTGCCTAGCTCGTATACTTCAACTTGAACCTTTTACATGGGGGTAGGATTGTAGTTACCGAACACGAACCCCCTTTACCCAGCAGACAGAAACAGTTCCCACCGTGGATCTGGCAGTGTTAGCAGATATTAAAGAGGAGAGTTCGGTTATGTTAAAAGATGTGTCCTCAGGCATGGAGGGAAGGACGACGGAGTAGGTAGCTTTCTGGATACGGTCGGCATTGGGGAATGTCAGTGTGTAATGCGATTATAGGCAAGTTTTTATACGTCGTGGGGAGGGGTGCACGGTTATGCTCTGTGCTCGGCCTGAGTTTCTGATAAGGCCTACAGGAGCTGAGTGGGCATTTCCAAACTGAACGCAACTGTCGACGATGCCTTTGAATGCAATAATAAGGGTTTTTTGTGCGTTGGTTGTTGCCTACGTATGAACGAGAGGATCCTTGAGTGTCAAATCTATAGCTTTATTAGCCTAGTTAAGGGTTGGGAAGAGGAGCTTTGCACAACTGATTGAGTGGGAGAGCGCCTGAGCGTACACAAACGAGCGAGGTCCACGTTCCAAACTATACCTTCAAGCGGACTTAACAGATAATGAAGCTTGGTCTTACTATCAGACAGGTCTACATCGGAGTAGATTGGGCCTAGCTCTATTTAGATTCTTTTAGGGCTTTGGCCTCGGAGGGTAGGGCTATTTGGGTTGGATGTTTTTGACTAGAAAATAATAAGCAAGCAGTGTGTGCCTAAAACGATAGGAATAGCCCAGCGCTCCTCACAAGCAAAACAAATCAAAACAACGGCTGACTTGTTTTGCCTTGATTGCGGTCGCAGTCGCGTTACAGCAACAGTGGCGTCGGGCTATATAACACGACCGACAGCAAACCCAGATTATAATTCTAGTAGTACAACAGTTATATAAGTATTACTTTTAAATTTACGATAATAATTTATTATTCGATATATTACTGTAGTATTTTACTGGGTTTATACTTTTTACTACTTTTTTTAAGTAAATAATATAGTTGTATTATTCTAGGACCTATTGATTTAGTAGCACTACCTAGCTATTCTGTATACAAATAACATTGGTTGTTTTACTACTAGGCACCAACTTTAGTTGGTGAGTCCTGACGGCTGGGCATGAGTGGCTAATCCTGGTAGTAGTGCCATAGAAAAATATGAATTGTACCGTTTGGAACCGACGAAAGTTGAAAAAACAAGAGACAATATTTCCGGGATAAGAAGAGCACAGCTATTGGTATTTTCCACCAAAAAGGCAGGTTACCCACGCAGTAGATACGCATGGACTGTGAGCGACCGTAGTCTAGTGCAAGTCCTAGTAGGTACGCATATATAATGCATATCGACAGAATTATTTTACTATACATGTGGATAATTAGATGTAATTTATATGGCGCCGCGGGTTTGGTATAATTATCGTAGAGACTGTCGCCGACAGTCTATCGGTACGTAGATAGGCCCTTGTCTGACAGCGCCTGACGTCTGTTTACTAGAACTCGCTTCAGAAAAAAGCTGCCTAAGGACGCTAATAACGAACGCAATAGTAGCTAGGAGCACAGCTGAGCGAGTTCACGCGGACGAGTAGCCGTAGCTGAACATACAAGGACCAGGGGGGTAGGTGCGAAGGGTACAGTTTTTGTTGGATTTGAGCCTCTCCTAACGAGCCTGAGGCTCGTGCGTGGGAGGCGCGTATTGATTACATAAGTGGTGTGGCTAGTATTGAGTGGTCTGTGCAGCGCACTAAAAGGAGCTTGTCAGATAATTCCCTCAGATTAGAGCTAGTCACCAATACAACAACAGAGCAGATGCACCAAATCTGACAGTTTTCGCTAGCTTCTGTACGGCCACCGTCCTCCATTCCCAATACAACATCATCTTTTCTTGTCGAGTCCTTTTGAGACTGTAGATCATCTGACCATACATAGCTTGGCAAGCTAACCCTAATTAAGCAATGTAAAAAACAACAAAAGTTGCAGTTGCTGCAAAAATACAAGTAAAATACTAAAATAAAAAATATATAAAAAAATAATTACAATAATATTTAAAAGTATTTTAAAATAATAATATATAATAATAATATTATAAATAATTTTTTAATTAAATAATTAATTTTTAATTTTTAAAAATTAATTTTATATTTTGAGTACTTAGTGAGTACTCACTAAATATACCTTTTAATTTTATACTAAAATCGCAGTTAGTACTTATTTAGATTTTTTTATTTTATATCAACTGATCTTTTTTCTCTCTACTATTTACCCGAATTGGTTAGTTGCCAAGCCTTGTATGGTCGGATGATCTACCTCCTCAGTCGTTTTTGTACCTACTTTGTAGACAGTACATTTATAAGCTACCTACATAGGCAGTGAGCCTACATAGGTACCTACTATAGGTTGCGTTTTGCGCTGGGTCATGTGGCGGATCCTACTACGCCACTGGCTCACCTCCTGGCCCCTTGTAGCATTGTTCCGAGCCACTGCCTGCGACAACAGCCTGCCGCAACTACGCTTTAAATGTGGTAAGGTCCCCCACACGCAGCTAAAGGCCAGAATCAGCACAACTTTCAATAGATTCCGTACTTTTGTAAATGTGATTTAAGATCCCAAACCTCATAAGACGAAACACAACATGAACACCCCCAAGAGCTGGTTCGAAAAGGCAAGGGCTCAGACCCTCAAGAATAAAAACGAGCGAGAAAATAGGCCCGGCAGTGATACGGGCAATACGACAAGCAACACGAGTTCGATTAACCAGAATGGCCAGGCTAGCCAAAAAGCGGCCCCAACCGTGGAAAAGTCCCTGGCTGAGTTCCTCCACAAGCCAGCAACAGGAAGGGGCCTACCTGCCATGACCCCAGACGTCGTGAACGCCTACAATATAGACTGGTGGGAGCTGGAGCCTTTTTTGAAACGAACTTACCCTGGTATTCCCTTCAAAGAGAATGTGAGTGTATAGGCTAAGAACGATAGGATTGCGCAGGATGCTAACAAATGGTGCTATTCCAGCTGGCTGTGGAAGATCACTATTTGATTTACGTCCCGCGTCCGCTAACTGGCGTGAGTCACTGTCTAAATACGAAAACTAATATTTCTAGCAAGCTTCTTCCCCTTCATTTACTAATATTAATATATTGCTAGGAGGAACGAGAGAAAATCAATGAGCTTCGGAAGCAGCATAGGGTTCGGGAAAGCCAGAGTCGAACCCGATTGGAGCATAGTCCAGATGGTCCTCGGCGGCCGATCGTCGACGATGACTGATGCCTGAACATGAATCATTTCCGGTATCATTAGCTGGGGGCCAAAGCTAGATAAGGTGGTACAAGGAAAAACGTGTTGGCATCTTTACTAGGGCGGCGAACAGTACAAACGAGGCTCTACACTTACGACTATTTACCTGCCTCTTCAAAGCAATATTAGCACTTTCCGGTGTGATGGTGTGATGGTGGCTGAATTGTTGCATGTCATGTGGAAGGTTGTTATTAATGGTAAATTAGTAGGCATGATGAGATAATTTAGTTAAGATTCCTTATCACAGGGGCGCCTCTTTTTCGCATCCAAAAACACCTTGCCCAGTCTTGCCAGCCATCGTAACAGGTCTTCGCGTGTAAAACTTATTTGCCTTTCGCTATCCACTCCTCAATCCAACTAAAATTATGACGATGGCAATTAAGCTACCGGCAGATTTCTCCCAATCTTACCTGGGATTTAAGGAGTATCCTCTGTCCATAGTGTCTAGTGCTGCTTACGGCCCGGCTTTACAGGGCCTGCGGGACAGGCTCGATCGTAAAGAGAAAATACTCTTCTCTGGAAATCCTAACAACGTTGTGATTCCCATCCGGGAAATTCGGAAAAATGTTCAGAGGCGTTTTGAGACCTCTAAGCTCAACCTCCTCAGTGAACAGAAGCTAAGGGAATGGCTGGGTGACACCTACGAATCCGATACTAACGATCCCGCCAAATTTGTTGGTGCATTAGCAACTAGGCCAGATCCTCCATGTCGGTTTATGTAAGTTTCAAACAATCACCCTGCCGCTCGCCTAGTTCCGTGAGAGATGTAGGTTAGACATATGACATAAGTTCCCGTACACTGACTGGGTTTTGTCTTAGCTTTTTGATAACTAGCAGCGCTATGGCCCCGCTCGAGATGACCCGTGAATGTCTTCTCCGAATACTATCGCATCACCAAGTCATGCCCACTTATATCGATTTCTTATTGGTGTACGGTGCCCAAGAAGAGGATAGGGAGCTCCGATATAATGCTTTCCGAACTCGAACGACGTTTATCAACCCCGAGCCTGGGAGCATCATTCCAGACTTAAATAGGTCGGGTAGGCAGCACGAAATCTGCTACAATCTCAAAGCTGTGGCACCGAGGGATCCCACCAGGAGCCAACCCACCAAGAATCGCTGGCGAATACGACAATCTGCCGTCTATCACCGGCTTGATCTTGGTACTGGGTCGGCCTTGTGGATTATAGCAGATCCTCGAGAATCTGTCAAAAAGGTCGTCGGCGAGATCCTACCCGAGGGACTTACACCTAGGGGCTTCAGGTTTGATAGTTTCCCCGAGTCCTTCAATTCTAGCCTTGGCACACACCTTGCTCTGGCACAATGGGCGTCGGACGAGTGGCGATGGCATTTACGGTTTCTCGAAGAGACAATTGACAATTTGACGCGTCCGGCCCTTATTCCCGACGGCGCAAGCAAGCGGACGCCTCCGGTCCTTGTTATGGGCGGTTCAAACAAGCTAGAGCCCAGAATCCAGGAATATGAAGACAGGGTCAACGAAGCCGTATTGGTGATGAACTCTAACATCAAAACCATAGAATCTATCTTATCCTCGTATAAGACGCTCGTCGAAGACCCAGATTTCCCCTCCGCAGGGGTAGGCGCATGCGTCAAGGCGCTGAAGAGGTGGTCGACGCGCATGGCCGAATTTATCTACGACCTTCAAACGCAGGTTAACCGCGGTAATGTTCTCTCTAAGATGGCTAGGGATCGTAAGAATATCATTCTCCAACAGTCCCAGATGCACACTGCTGCAAGACAAGAGAAGCTCGCAGACAGCATGTGGCAATTTGCCGAAAGGGGTCGGAAAGAAGCCATCGCGATGCGTACAGTAACCATAACTACGCTAATTTACTTACCCCCAACGTTTGTTTCAACCTTCTTCAGCACAGATGTCATAAGGTACCAGGATAACGGCGAAGATCGAGTCTACTTCTCCCTAAATGCCCTGAGCAGCTTCCTTTATGTTACAATCCCACTCTGGGCAATTACTATTCTGATAGTTGTTTTATACTACAAATGGGAGTCATGGAGAACAGAGCAACGGGCGCAGGGGTTGCTATCTAAAGACCCTGAAGTTGTCGAATTCTGGAAAAGGTTTCTGGCAGCACAGTAGATACCGATAATTACGCTACACCACGCTCCTTCGCCCAGCACATACTTGGCAAGGGACCCAAGTCAGGTCCATAAGCTAGGCTAGTCTACTACAAATAGAGTTCGGAGTTTGGATGATTAGATTTTGCCTCTCGCTGTAAGTAGGTATGTACGCGGTGACTGCTAGGCCACCCGCCTTCTATAATTACTCTGTGTATTAGGATAAGTTCATTGTATGATTAGATATGTCGGAACCTACCTAGAAGGAGGGGTATGGAGGGGGCCAAATGGGCACTCAATTAGGCAGGCTGGAAATCAGGCCCCAAGATAGGTGGTTGGTTGGTACGGTTTATTAACGTCGCAGTGGACCACTGCGAACAGCTACCTACTTTCTGTAATACACCTCTCGAGATGTCTTAAACCTGATAAGCTCTTATATATACACGGTATGATACTAGATCATACCTTTGTTGGTTTAACATTTTATTGCTCGTAGTTACTACGACCTGATCCGCCAAGCTTGTTTCGAGCTACCTTTGTCTAAGGTATACCTTTTTCCGTCGTTTCGGCATCTCTCGTGCTTACGCGGGGAAAACCCAAGAACCCTGTAGAAAAAAACTTGTTGGTAACTTGAACGAGTACTAGTGCTGCCTTATGCCACGTTCCGCAGTCCGCGTTATATCCCAGTGGTTGTTTTGTCTCGTAGCTCCGTGCCTGTTATATGGAGGTTCCGATTCCTATCTCGTCGTACTAGGTTACGTCAGTACAACGGGCGTTGAGCTTGTCATCTGTCCCTTCGTCGACTGTGCCAAAAACCGGAACTCCGCGTTTTCCTCCTTCTAGTTGCCTGTTAATGTAGCAGCAAAATGCCGCATAGAAAACGTATAGGTGACCCACTTTGACACTAACAGTACCTAGTTGCCAGGCCTAGTAGTTGAAGGAGGGAGTTGCCCCCAGGATAGGTGTTCTTCGTGGATACTATTGACGCCATGGCTTTCCAGGATTAGTACTATCCTGTAGAAATTTATTCAGCATAAGTAGGCTTAGATTTCTTTCTGTAATTTTTTTCCCCTCTTCCGCCAACGGACGCACTTACAGTGGTCGACAAGTCACGCAATACTCCCAGGTTGGGCTGTGTCAGCATCGCCCCAAGTTGTCAGGCATCTCCTGCAAGTGTCCCCCCCGCCTGAAACCCAGAATTGGGTAAGATGAACTCTTAGCCAAGAGCCAGTGTAGCCAGTCAGTTGGCCTGTTAGAATTATATCGATAGGCTTAACGTACATAATCTTCCGCGTGATCCACCCCTCAGCTTCATTCGCATGGGCAGACATGGGGCAATGGATGCTCTAAGAGAGAAGTCTTAGTAAATAAAGTCCATGTACTACTGTGGCCTCACCGAGATTTGTTCCCTCTTGTCCATCCAATTTTGCGCGGGCCCTTTCCCAATTCGACATGCACTTTTCTTTTTGGGTTTCTCATATGTCGCATTATTGCTACTTAGATACTATCGCTAATGATTTCGGCATGATGCCGCATCGCATGTTACTAGCTTGGCTTTCTTCCAGAAGACCACTAATTCATCCATTACTCCATTCTGGTACCCGACATCCCCTCGCCTTTGCTCTCGCCCTGCAATGGATCCCCTTCTTTCTCGCCCTATAACCTCGCCGACGACCGAATATCAATCGGCAATCCAGTTCTTTTATACCGTACGAGACGCCAATATCCTCAGGGAAGATGAGGAGATAGGCGGTCGCCCCTTCATCCTCGTCA
The DNA here is from genome assembly GCA_022495175.1 of Hypoxylon argillaceum. Taxonomy (NCBI): domain Eukaryota; kingdom Fungi; phylum Ascomycota; class Sordariomycetes; order Xylariales; family Hypoxylaceae; genus Hypoxylon; species Hypoxylon argillaceum. The sequence goes on along the minus strand of MU378323.1, from coordinate 37,392 downwards.
ATAATGTGACGGCCGTGCTCAAGGAACATCAGGGTGATAGTCAATGGGAGGACGGCCAGATTTCACGATTGCTCGAGGCCGCTTACAGACGCTTTCACTTCCAACCACCGCTACAGAGATCGTACCAGATCCTTGATCGCCTACCAATATTCTATACGCTACTAGACTTGGATCTTGGACATAAGATACATAAGTTTGTCGAAGAGGAGATTACGAAGCTGCCTATCGAGCTTCCCAAGTTGAGGGGGCTGTTTTCCACGCGAGGGCAAGAAGATAACGCAGAGAAATTCTATGAGCAGCAATGGCGGTGGTGTGCCATGAACTTCGAGTGGGGGATGAGCCGAAAGGCTCATTCCCCCGAACATATCGTGCCTATAACTGCAAGGACCCAGATCGAGCCAACCAGGGATGGGCTTCCTAAGACTGACAGAAGAGCCTCGTTGTGGGTTGTCGAAGTCCCAACAAGCTTTGTCGACAAGGAAATTCAAGACAAACTTAGATCGCCCGACGAGGAGGAGCCTGCTCCAACTTGCGAAATAGACTCGGTATGTTGCATCGTCCAGCCACTGATTGATAGCGTGCTAAGTGAATGGGTGCAGCGATACCGATTAGTCGTGAAGCGTTATAGCGAGGAGAGAAAAGAAGAGTTCGAAGATGAGAAGAACATCTACATTACCATCGGCGAGAACGACGGCATTGTCCAATACATTGGATGGTATATGCACAGTGAAAAAGACTCTAGTTCTAACACTGAGACCACTTATTACAACCTTGTTCTCGAACTGGGCGACCAAGACCTCTACAGCGCATTTCAGATTGAAAACCCGCCCGTTACATTTTCCGAGATCCAAATATTCTGGAAGTCCATGTTCAACGTAGCGGACGCCCTAGCATCGATCCAGATTCTCCATGGTAGATATACGACTTACTTGTACTGGTCCCCAGCCCTGCCTAGCAAGCCAACACATGCGACTAACTATCTATGCGCGTAGGTGGCACGGCGATATCAAGCCGGAGAATATCCTCGACGTCAAAGGTCGTTTTAAGCTAGCAGATCCTGGTGAGGCTCGAGTAAAGGTGTTTGCGCTGCCTCCCGCAGAAGCACCTAAGATACAGGTTCCCGGGGGTACCCGAAGCTTTGGTAAGCGTTCCTATCCGTCCCTCTACACTGTAGGACCGAATAAACTCTGATTGGCTTTCGGCAACAGCGGCTCCTGAAAAGTTCACATACCGCCCCGAGCGGCTCGTAGAACCCGAAGTGACCCAAGGCAGCGACATCTGGTCTCTTGGATGCGTCTTCTCCGTCGCAGCGACATACGTAGTGCTGGGGAAAGAGGGAGTAAAGCAGTACCGACTCCTGCGCCAAGGAGCCATTGCAAAGCTCGGCATTGGCATTGGTGACCCCTTTCATGATAAGGAGCAAGTTCTGTCAGTCGTCACGGATTGGCACAAGTATCTTAGGAACATTGTTAGAAAAGACGACTGCTACACGGCGAAGATACTAGACCTTATCGATAGTCGAATCTTGATAATACCTGGAGAAGACAGGATCAGCGGTGCCGACCTCAGCCGAGCACTCAAGGCCATTGATGAAGAAGCAACCCAGTCAGCTAATGGATTCCCAGATTATATTGCCGAGTTCATCGACACTGTCACGAAAATTGGTCAAAGCGGCATCTCCGAGCTGGAGGATGACCCTCCGGCGATATCTAAAAGCGAAGCGGAGCTTTTCTCGGAGGTGCTTCTCTATCCCTCTCGGCGCTCAGAGGGGCGCCCTATCGCTCGCCTCGTGCAACCTGACCGAGAAGACCATCTTCGGGGCATTGAAGGAGGGGCTGACCTCAATCCAATACTGTCGATTCCTGAACGAGTCGCCGGATTCTTCACTCAAGAACAGCGCTCAATGACATCGCTAGGTCGCGATCCTCAAGAGGTTCCGGTGAAGCCGCCAGACCCCCCTACTACGTTCTGGGAAGTAGAGGCCGACATGTTGGAGTTTAAAGCAAACCATAAGGAATACTTTAATTTGGGGAATTACTTGAAAGGGCATGTATCCGTGTACGGGAAGTCGTTAGGTGGCAAGGAGGATCTATTAAAGCAACATTTCCACAACCGAACCCTGGTACGAAGCTTCAGTTCACTGCACTATAAACTTTTAGCCTACCAACTGCTGCTAACGAATTATCAGGTGTATCTTGTTGATAACGCATCATCGATGAAAAGCTTCTGGGGGCACGCCACATACCTCCTCAAAGTGCTCGTGATGCGGTCAATAGACTATGACGATAACGGGATGGAGCTTCGCTTCACCAATGATACAGACGAGAAGTGGAAGCTCAGCCCAAAGAAACATCAAAAAAAGGAAATGTTCTTGAAGAGAATGGCTGATGCAAATCCAAACAAACAGAAAAAAATTTCAAAAACTGATATGAGTGCAAGTCTGAGCCTGATCCTTGAAGACCACTTGAACAAAAATAGCGATGGCACGAAACTGAAGAGACACCTCACTATCCTGGTACTTACCGATGGTCTATGGGAGCGGAACGAAGAGGACGCCGTTGACAACTACCTCGTCACCTTCATTAGGAGGATCCCGGAGGAGAAATGGGAGTCAGAGACGTCTCCTAAACCCCCATTCACGGGTAACAAGCCAGCATCGCGCCCACGGCCCATCTCCATTCAATTCATACGGTTTGGCCATCACCCGAAGGCCATCGAACGTCTCGACCGACTAGACAATCAGCTTAAGGACAGACCAGAGCTCCTGGGAACCTCTATTCCGTATGTACTCTCGCGTCTCAGAAACTATGCCTGATTTACTAACACGATAGTAGCGACATAATCGATACCGAGGATGCAAACATGGACGTGTACAAAATGTTCCTCGGCAGTATCCTCGAGGATTTCGACAACAAGGCGATCCAAGGCGCCCCCGGCGTCAGCAGCACGAGCGGCCAGAGCGTTACCTCGCGCACGAATAGCCTAGAGACCAGTGGCATGTCTCTAAGCGACTACGAGCCGACGAAATTGCTCGTCTACGCCCCCAAGGCCCCCACAAGCGCTGGGATGTTCCTGTCGGACCAGCGGGATATCTCGGTGTCGGGACGGACGCACTTCCAGTGGTCTAGCCCGCCGCAGATGCTTCGGTCTCCGGTGACCCGGGCGGCAATCATGAGCATTCCAGATTTGGCGGTCCCGGGATTTGGACATCTTCGCCACGAGTCCGGCGAACACTCAACTAGTTCTAGGGGGAGCGGTGCGTACGGCCTGTATTCGCGGCCGCGTGGACAGTCGCAGGGGCAACACAGCAAGAGCTCCTCTCCCCTTAATCAACATTCTTCATCTGATTACCTAAACCCGGGTTAAGATGCCACCCTTCACGCTGTGAAAATTTAACACCCCCCTGTAAATTAACTCTATGATTCCGGCGCAGGAACACGATATTAAAAGCGTGCATTACATCCGCTGCAGTCCGTGACCGAGGCTTAGAAATGCTTTCATTTACAAAAGTCTTGTACGAGATTAAGGGCTCTGAAGAGGACTTCTTTTACCCGTTATAGCCCAAAAGAATAGTCTACAGCTTATTCATAGGCTAACTTCCTTAGGGCTGGTTGCTCGCCTCCAGTTACCCTTTGATAGTGTATCTCAATCCTAGACGAAAGAGAGTCGAACGGCCTCAAGGTGAAGCCGAAGGTCCTCGTTCCCTATCTCAAGAGTACCTCTCTCTACGCTCCCTACGCACATAGGTCATCTATCTGAGACCCGGGGCTATAGATGAACGTCTCGCCCTTGCCTTGCCTGTCTCAGCGACCTTAATCATAGGGGCTGACTCTCTGCAACAAGGGCCAAGTTATCGCTCCACAGCATTACAACTCCCCCATTTTTTCATCTAAGACGAGGACGGAACTCTGAGCGCCAAAAAAAACCAGAAGAATGCAACTTCTTAGAGGCTCTGGAGAGCAGGAATGCTAAGAAATATGAACCTGGTCGAGGGCGTCGTTAAGAACTCTGTTGCCGTCGTCAAAGCAACTTCTTGACTAGCGTGTTAAGCGCGTTCAGCCAACGAGGCAAGGGATCGCAGCACAACACCTCGTGAACCTCCGCATTTACGTCGGACGTACGTATATAGGGCCCCCAAAATCTGCCGAGCCAACCACGAAGCCGACAAACATAGCTAGAAAGTTAAGCAGCAGTGGTATCACGCACTTACACGAAACCTAAAAGGACACTAGTAGCTATTTGCCTTGTCCCAGCGCATATATATATATACGTAGGTGCTGAAACCATTTCAGCCCAGAAGCCGGGAACGAATATATACTTCAAGTTCTCTACACTACGCACTTGTCTCGCTTTCTATTGACTGCTTACGTGAGGCCAGTCCTCGACTCGGATAAGAGCTGCCGATTCCCACCGAACCGCACCGAGCCGGCCGCGACGCCGCTAGCGCGGGGAGAACCGAAGCAAATTAGGGCGGATTGGGTGAGGCGCGTCGTCGGTATTAGACTAGCTTACGAGCAGATCATTCTGTGTGCAGACAGCCAGCAGCAGCAGGGAGCAAGCTCACATACGTAGTGCGGTGCCATCTGCTTATTGACCTACCTCCTTCCCACCCCCAGCGTTCTTTCGTCTATGCGTATAGTCGCCGTCGCATAGCGAAGCGAGGCGACGATCGTGGACCAAGGTAAAACAAGATAAAACACAACCCAATCAAACTAAGCCCAACCAAACCCTCGGGAGAGAGAAAAAGAAAAAAACCTGCCGTCTAATAATAGCCCGTCTGACGCTGCCTTTGTGATAAGCCACCCCCGAATGTGATTCAGGTATCTAGTCGTTATTTCCCATCTCTGCGTGCACGCGTATATCTCTCCATCTGCTCAGGAAAAAACCAATCAGCCTAGCTGACTAGCCCAGTCCATCGCTCGATGGCGCCGGCTCGCGTCGCCGCTCACCACCCACGCTGAAGGGATTCGGACCCAAGTGGATCCCGACACGCGGCATTGCGTGTCTCTCTCACTCTATCGGTCTATCTCATCCATTGCCATCGTCAGGAGATGCCCTCATGTATACGTTTGGGCCATGTAAAACGATAGCTAGTTACTGTCTAGCCCTAATTCTTAATCTCATATCGCTCCTACGTAGCTGGTGGTACCGGGGGGTCGGCTGGGTAATATTCTATATGAGTCCTGCTGCGTGTAGTTCGCCATCTTCTTTCTAGATATTAAATAGAGGTCGATGAATCCTGACATGCCATGATCGCGATAGCGGCACCATCGTAGAGACACCATGAACGCTTTTACTTTAATACCAAGCGCATTGGCAGCCTTATTCTCCTCCACATTCTCTCTTTTTCCCCTGCTAGCCGTCCTCCCCGCCGTCTTTGCCGACGTCCCGCCCAACAGAGACCTGACCTCCTACCAAGCCGGGCATCTTGGCGATATCCCCAGCCAAACCTTCGTGTCCTCGCCCTTGAAAGCCCCCCTATACCAGATCAACAAGCTCGATGTGGCCAAGGTCGACACCTCGCGCTTCATCTTCATAACCGGCGGGTACGATGGCTATGGGCCGAGTATCATCTCCTCCACGGACCTCAGCCTGATATGGGCCGATCAAGACTACGTCATAGCGCAGGCTACGCGCCCCGGCATACTACACGGCGAGCCGGTCCTCACCGTGTTCGCGAACGACGCCGTCCGCATCTTTAACCAAAGTTATGGTCTCCTGTATGCCATCACGCCGCAGGGGAGTCTCAAAGGCGAGCGGCCGGATAGCCACGAGGCACTCCTCACCGAGGATGGGACAGTGGTCATGGTTATTTCGCGTCGCGAGGAGGCAGATTTAACGACGATGGGAAGGGATGGCGTGGACTGGGTGACGAACAACCATATCCAAGAAGTCGACCCGACAAATAATGCTGTCCTCTTCCAGTTCGATCTGCGGAGCTATTTTCACGTCGAGGACTCCTTCTGGCCGTGGCAGGGCGAGGGCCCATACGCGTTTTCTTGGGCACATGATCTGTGGCATGTGAATTCCGTCGAGAAGACGGAAGAGGGCGATTTTCTAGTCAGCAGTCGACATTTACATAGTATTTTCTTAATTGATGGCGTCTCGGGCAAGGTGAAGTGGGTGATAGGGGGCAAGAGGGGTCAGTTCAAGGATGTCACTGTCAATGGATCCGCCGTGTTCCACTGGCAGCACAATGCGCGGTTTACGGCGGCGAATCGCATCACGCTGTTCGATAACCACAAGATATTCAATGGGTTTTGCAAACAGGGGGAGGAGATCTGCTCTCGTGGGCTCGAGATTGAGTTCGACGTTGCATCTTTGACGTATTGGGTCGTGAATGAATGGTTTCATCCGCAGGGCATTATTAGTGCCTCCCGAGGCGGCGTGAATCGAACGCCGAAGGGGAATACGCTGGTTGCGTGGGGCCAGAATCCCATGTATACCGAGTACAGTCCTGATGGCGAGCTCGTCATGGATGTGCAGCGTGGACAGGTCCTGGCTTTGGATCACGGGATTGGACCAGTTATTGCCTATCGCGCTTGGAAGGGAGATTGGGTTGGAATGCCCAGTTGGCCGCCTTCCATTGCTGCTACAACCACAGAGGATGGAATCGGGATTTACGTTTCTTGGAATGGAGCTACAGAGGTGGAAAGCTATGTGCTCGTAAGTCGATTCTCTAGCTTTTCATCTCTAATTTCAAGGTTTGCGTCGTACACTTAGACATTTGCTGACACCGCCCTCTAGTTCACGTCGGATGATATCAGTGCGCTTAATGGCAATGGATCTATCACGTATGTGTCGAGTCGAACTGGTTTTGAAACATCGTTTCATCTCAGGGAAGAAAGGAGATTCGCTCGTATCGCTGCGCTTGATCGCAATGGCGCGATCCTGGGTTATACGATGGTCGTAGATACAGCGACAAACATTACCCTTGATCCTGGGTATCCTATCGCCACTTTTACTACCTCTGAGGAGGAAGCAGACGAGGACGAGGAAGAGGACAAGGTAAATCGATTTGTGATGGTCGGCCCCCCAACCATAATGTTTGCGGTCGTATTGGCTGTTGTTGGAATTACTGCGTAAGTTGTCTTCTTCCCTTAGCCTCGAATCTCAGGCGCCTCTGCTCCCATTCATCGCTCTATAGAGTGAAAGGGGTGTTGTGCCGTGAAGCCTAGATCTATTCAGTTGTGGCGAACTAACTCAATTCTTAGATTCCTGACATTTATGATAACATGCAATTCCCGTACCGGTGTTCGATGGGGACACGTTACCATGCGCAAGTGCAAGAAAAGTGCTATAAATCTTGCTACTTATCTATCCCGTACAGATAAAGGTACCAATGGTCTGGCTGACGTTGCATGCGCGTACCATGATGAAAGAGACGAAGAGGAGTTTCTCATTGGCCACCAGGGGAAGCGGGAATAGGGTATTTGATTATAAAGATATGAGCGCGAGTAGGAGCATAAGGGTATAAATGCTACCGCGACGATCCCCTATCTTATAAAACAAATTTGTCGTAGATTCGACAGTTCAGGCCCATAATAGTGTTCTGGGAGAAGTGAGAATATAATAAATTCATTCACCACCGTTGAGGCGCTGCTACACTTCCCGACGTGAATGTGCGCGTTGTTATGGCGGCTTTCGCCCTTTCTTTCTCCAGCTTGGCCAGCCCCGTCCTGTCCGTTATAGGGGTAGCGTCGATGATGTTATCAAAGGCATCGTCGGCATCCGCATCCGAGTCCCCGTTATCAGAATCCGGCTCCATGTCTAGATCGACTTCATACTTCTGTGGTTGTGGGGCTGGGATGGCTTGCAGCTTCGGTTTCTTATCCATGCCTTGGGGGTCGGCAAAGGGCTTGGATGCCAGTATCTTACGTCGAATCTCCTCCATTTCGGCCTCGCCATCTTCATCGTCCTCGTCGTCCGTTATGTCGAAAGGCCCTTTCTTTTTTTGTGTTTGTTTTAGGCCCTGGACGGTTTCGCCGGGTTTAGGCCACTGAACAGGTTTCTTGCCAAGATATATTCCATCGATGCTCTCATTGTCATCCTCGTCGCGGCCAACCTCTTTACCCTCACCCTCTTCCTCTTCTTCTTCATCCTCGTCATTTTCCGAGTCTGAGTCGACTATTTCCCTGCGGTTGACGTTTCCTCCTTTCCACAAATCATCGTCATCGCCATTGTCCCTGCTCTCGGCGTGTTCTCGCTCGAGGCGTTCCAGCCATTCTTTCTCGGTCCTCTTCACGGCATCCTCATCTTCACAGACAGCATATTTCTTGAGCAGCTTCGAGTTGATAGCGAGAAAGGACTCGCCGTAATTGAAAGGGCGCAGAACCTCTTCGGCCCAGTCGGGGTGGCCACATATGTAGAAGCTCGCTGCCAAGGCCTCGACGCAGTTCAAGCGATAGGGTTTCCCGTAATTGACCGTGTTCGCCGCGACGAGGTAGGGCAATAAGCGCTCGCACTTGCCACCGACCTTGTTCCACTGAACTTCCTGTGTCCGGGCCCAGGAGCACTCGACGACGGCAGCGCCATATTGGTCCATGAGCTCGCTATCGGCTGGTGACAAGGTGTGCTTGCCGTTGGGGGTGATGATGACGCCGTTGTGGCGCTGGCCGAGATGCAGGTCGCGCATGAGGCCGAGCCGTATGAGCTTCTTGCCAGAGCATCGCTTCGGATCGCAATGGTTCAAATCCCAGCAGGCGGCTTTGAAAGGAGGTTTCGCGTCATCGGCCTGGTCAACATCGTCGGCGTTCCGGGCGGGTCGCGGTCGTGAGCGCGGGGCATTTTTGCCTCCACGAAGGTGGTCTTTCTTGTGGCGTACCATGATTTGGATTCTTTGCTTATTTGTCTGCTTGTTGGGTGGCTGATTGGTTTGCTGGTATTATTCGTTGGGTATGGATGTGGAGGAGTGGTACGGATCTTGAACAGGCGAATTGTTGAAAATCGAAAATGGCGAAAGCAAGCACAAGCACTGCATGTTTTGTTTTAGGAGGGGCAACGCTCTATGACCTTACCGGGGTCGTCGATCGTGCGGGGTTACGCTCACTGATACAATTAATCTATATGCATTTACCCTGTATAGGCACTTTCCGAAGCCTACCTAATTTAGGTACTCTCACCAATGCGGACTTATCGGCAGCCTAAGCTACTAGGTACTATATACTGTACGACGCAGGTACATAATCTGCACACATATACGCTACATCACAGCTAGTCCAGGATCATTGTCGTCGTCGTCATCATAATCATCCTTCCCACCAAAAAATACAATAAAAACACATACTGTATACTCTTGTTCGTTGAGGTTACTTTGCACCACCTTAGATTGATTGTTACTTGTTGATTGTGGATTGTTATACATAGGTGTCGTCGTCTGCATGCCTCGTCATTAATTCTCTATATCAATAGGGTACCTACATCTTATCTATAGCTTAGCGCCTTTCTTTGCAAGCAAGCACGCATTAGTTTAGGTACCTAGCCTCAGCCCCCATCTCACATTAGTTTAGGGACCTACAGTAGAATACCTACCTACCTACCTAAGGTACATAAGTTCCAGTCCTATTCTAGGTATCATATGTAGTTATATGTACTTACCTACCTAATCCACTTACATACATACATAGGTAGGTTCATTCTTACCTCGATTCGCTCCTTTCGTATACCTCTTACATCCATTAATAATTACCTAGGTAGGTTACCTACCTGCCTACCTACGTATCGACAACCACACATCGACAAGGACGACGAGCAACAAGACAAACCAAGTCCAAAAAAAAACCCCCAAAAATGGAGGCAGCCTCGGCTCGTGCAGCGGCCAGAGACCGCTGGGGCGACATGGGCTACCCTCGACCGTCACAGCTGCAGCGCTTCATCTCCAGCGCCTGCAGTTCCGATAACTTCGAGCCCAATCTCGCCCTCAACCTCGAGATCGCCGACCTCATCAACAGCAAGAAGGGCACCGCGCCGCGCGAGGCCGCCGTCGCCATCGTCAACTATGTCAATTCCCGCAATCCCAACGTCGGCCTGCTCGCCCTCAACCTGCTCGACATCTGCGTCAAGAACTGCGGCTACCCCTTCCACCTGCAGATCGCCGCCAAGGAGTTCCTCAACGAGCTCGTGCGGCGCTTCCCCGAGCGCCCGCCCTTCCGCTACACCCGTGTCCAGTCTAAGATACTCGAGGCCATCGAGGAGTGGCGCAGCACCATATGCGAGACCAGCCGCTACAAGGAGGATCTGGGCTTCATCCGCGATATGCACCGCCTGCTGAGCTACAAGGGCTACAATTTCCCCGAGGTCAGGCGGGATGATGTCGCCGTCCTGAACCCGAGCGACGTAAGTCCAGTCCCATGTCTAGTCGCTTGACTATTCTTTTGGTTATTATGAGGATCGCAATTATTATAACCATGATGAGTAGTGTTGCGACAGCGCCATGAGCAGCGACTGAAAGCACACCCAAAACCAGCTAACGCCCCCTCTAGAGTCTGAAGTCGGCCGAGGAAATGGAGGAGGAGGAACGCGAGGCGCAATCCGCCAAGCTCCAAGAACTGATTCGACGAGGTGCGCCCGAGGATCTGCAGGAGGCCAATCGCCTCATGAAGATCATGGCCGGCTACGACACGAGATCCAAGACGGACTACCGCGCCAAGGCTGCCGAGGACGTGGGAAAGATTCAGGCCAAAGCCCGTTTGTTGGAAGAGAGACTGGCCGCTTTCCGGCCCGGGGATACCATGGCCGATGGCGACGTGTTCGAGGACCTCGCTGCTTCGCTTCAGAGCGCACAGCCCAAGATCCAAAAAATGTGTGAAGAGGAATCAGATGACCATGAGGCCGTCGCTAAGCTGCTGGAGATCAACGACAGCATACACCGAACCGTCGAGAGGTGGAAGCTGTTAAGGAAAGGCGATATCGAGGGGGCGGACAGACTGGCCCAAGGCGCACCCATACCGACACCCTCAACCGCCTCGGGGAAAGCCAAATCTTCTGCAGCAAATGAATTGTCTCTGATTGATTTCGATGCCGATATTGTCGGTACGAATGGAGCTGGTGGTGGAGCGGCATCGTCTTCTCAGACAGCAGGTGTAGAGAATGACTTACTCGGCCTGTCGCTCGGAGATGGTAGTAGTAGTTTTGGGCAAGGTGGTGGTATATCGCTCGGTTTTGGTGCAAATCAGAGTTCGTCAAACCCCGGCCATGGCTATGGTCAACCTTGGATACAAGCGAGCATGCGGCTAACTTCGTCGCAGGCATACCAGGTCCCGCGCTTCTATCATCACTAACGCAGAACAGTACAGCGAAAGGACCAACACCAACTCCTACGCCGCCTCCATTCTCCCCGTATTCCGGATTTACCTCGAAACCATCAGCATCTCAGTCCACAACACCACAGCCTCCTTTAGGTCCATACTCGGCATTCTCACAACCCCCGCAGAAGACGAGCGACCCATTTGCGGCTCTCAGCGCAGCACAATTCGCATCGAAACCCTCTACACCTCAGCCACCAGCCGCACCCGCCACATCAAATGACGATGACGAATGGTCCTTCTCTTCTGCTCTACCACCAGAGGCGTCTTCTCCACGTGATCATCAGGTCACCGTGAGCAATACTCTTCTCCGCGTCAACATGAAGGCAGTCAGGGCACCACAGGCACCTAATGCGCTCTCATTGTTGTTTTCCTTTTCCAATACGTCGCCGCAGCAGATAGACGATTTACACTTTCAATTAGCCGTAACAAAGGTAAAACTCACCCTTTTGTACACCCACTCTCCCTGTCCCCCATGCATATGCGCGCATATACAACCCAGATCTCCTTGCCTCTTGATTAATCAAAATACAGGGTTATGAACTCAAACTCCAACCACAAACGGGTCGCATATTACAGCCCCACCAAGAAAACGGCGTGACGCAGGTAATTCAGGTGTGGCACGCAGGCGACGCGGCGAGGAAAGTCGACAGCGCAAGATTACGGTGGCGCGTTAGTTATAAATGGGGGGTTGAGACGAAAGCCGAGACGGGTGAGATCCCCGAGTTTAGCATTGCGTAGAAGCATTTTATGGTTATGCGGAAGAGAGGAATGAGAGGACGAATGAGAGAATTGAGACGTTTTTGACATATTATTTGCCTGTTCGTGATGAGTAGTGGATGCGAATTCAATTTGACGGAACGCAGCTGAACTGGGTTGATCATACTAAAGAGGCAAGGAGGAGGAAGAAAGGTGGAGATGAGTGAGGGTGAACATAAGGATGAGAGTGAGTGTAAGAGTGAGACTGTGGATGAGCCTGAGACCGAGACTGAGACTAAGGAGAGGAAATACCTACTTCAGTGTCAGTTGTCCATCATGAAACAATTATGAGCAAAAATAATGTTCCCTAGGGGAATAACCCGTATTCAATTGGATATGATTCTGTCATGCTAGATTCTAGAATAACTAACGTAGGGTGCAACCTAGGTATCATGCATGTAGCTATTTTAAACCAAATCAGTCACATTGATCAACCACAATACCTACTGGTATAGTCTCCGTCGCCTTGTCCCAACTATTTAAACTAGCTGAAACTCAATGAACTAGACCTATCACGTGTCCGGCTTGGTTTTCAGTTTAAACTCCACCCTAACAAGAGATTCCCGGAAAACTAGTATTTTATTTAGAGAAAGTAGTGGATGTAGCCGACAGAGAAGCTCACTCACTTACCATGAGACAGGTTATAAATATTACACACGCAATGGCCCTCCCTTTACCTTTTCCGCTCTTTACACTGCGCCTACTTCACTGGATACTATCTACATATGCACTCTAGAGATTGGGAAGATATACTAGTTACTATGTGTGAAGCAGGGTGTATATGTATAAAAGCCAGCACCATGTATGCATATATACATTCTTGAATCTTCACCACACCCATGTGTCCCACGTACCCACCCCAATGCTATTTTTTACTCTAAGTATGAATATGCAGTAGATACAGTATACGCCATGTCTTGAAATCGTACACGTCTATCGTATCACACATTTTACCCTCGTACACGTTTACCAGACCTTCGCTATGTCCTGTACCTATGTAAGTAGGCGGGTCTTTAGATGGAAATTCTATTACCGAGTCAAGAGAACCCCAGCCATCTATAAGTCTAGCCATCCAGGCAAGCCAAACCTAGAGCCGCCATAGTTCAGCCTATAAAGTTAAAGTCCGCTCGGTGCGCACCTCCTCGTAGGCTTGTATCTGATCGCCGACCTCGAGGTCCTGGAAATCCGCGAAGCCCATGCCGCACTCGGTGCCTTTGCGCATTTCCATAACATCTTTCTTCACGTGCTTGAGGGTTTCGAGTTTACCTATTTGAGAAAAAAAAAGGGCGCAAATTAGCTTGGCATTGACATACGGGTGGAGAGACATAAACAGAGAGAAACAGAAGGGTAGCGTAGGCGAATGCGAGGCAAGTCGAAGGGATTGAGGGGAGGACGGTGTTTTGAGAAACAGGACGCAGAATGAGAGCAGAAGGGATAGAAAATAGGAGGTACAAGATATGAAATATAAACCTACCATCATAAGCCACCTCACCATTCCTCATCACGCGATAGAGGCTGTTCTTCGCAACAACGCCGTTCCGCACACGACAACCAGCGATGTTCTTGTACACGCGCCCGCGCAGGTTGATGGGGAAGATCTTGAGGACCTCGGCCTCACCGAGGACGCGCGTGCTGATCTCGGGCGCGAGGTACGAGCTCAGGTTCGCGTTGACCTCGTCGACGAGGTGGTAGATGATGGTGTGGTCGAGGATGCGGACACCTTGAGTCTCCGCCATCCGCCGGACGTAGCCCGGTGTCGTCGTGGCGAAGTTCACGATGACCGACTTGGAGGTGGCGGCGTGCTCGACGTCGGACTCGCTGATGGCACCCGTCGCCGAACGCAGGATCCGCGGCCGCACCTCGTGACTGCCGAGCTCTTGGATCGCGGCGCAGACGGCTTCGACCGACCCGTGCACGTCGCCTTTGACGACGAAGTTGACTATTTTTGTCCCGTTCTCCTCGTCTGGAAGAAGTTCTTGCACACCTGTAGCCTTCTCTGGACGTGTGCCTCTACCCGTGCCTCTACCCGTGCCATCTGTGTTGCCTTCGTTGGCTTCCTTCTCACGCGCACGCTTCTCTTGCAGGACCCTGCGCGCCTCGGTGATGGTTTCGTATTCGGCGGCATCTTTTTCCCGGTCACGCAGCCCTTCGCGGTAAGATACGGCCGTCTTGGCTTTATCCTCGTCGGGTGATTGGATGACTTGGTCACCTGCCGCGGGAAGATCTTTCCAGCCGAGAATCTCCACCGGGGTTCCCGGTGGCGCCTCGGCAATCTCCACGCCAGCCTCGTTGCGGAGTTGTCGGATCTTGGCCCAAGTAAGACCAGCGGCGATGTAATCGCCAGGCCGTAGAGTGCCGCGCTTGACGAGCACCGTAGCCACCTTGCCTGTAGGCTTCAGACTGCTCTCGAGAACCCACCCCTCGGCGGGACCGTCAAGTTCGGCCCGGTGGTCCAGAATCTCGGAGAGGGTCAGGATATTCTCCTCTAGGTCATCCATTCCCTGACCCGTTTTGCCACTGACACAGACGACTTGGACATCGCCTCCGAAGTCTTCAATCTCCACGCCAGACTGAGCAAGGTCGTGTTTGACGGCATCGACACGAGCACCATCCTTATCGATTTTATTAATGGCTACAATAATGGGTACCTTGGCAGCGTGAGCATGCCTCAAAGCCTCGAGAGTCTGGGGCATGACACTATCGTCTGCTGCGACGACTAAAACAACAATATCAGTGACGTTAGCTCCACGCTGTCGCATGCTTAGGAAAGCCGCGTGACCAGGCGTATCCAGGAAGGTGATCGGCTTGCCCGATGACAGCCGGACAGAGAAAGCACCGATATGTTGCGTGATGCCACCATGCTCTTGCGCTGCCACGGAGGAGCTGCGTAAGTAATCGAGGATAGTCGTCTTTCCATGGTCAACATGGCCCATGATGGTCACGACGGGTGGTCGCGATGGAAGTACCGAAGGATCTTCGGGCGGGGGCCGTACTTTCAGGTCTTGGCTATCACCAACATCGACGGTTGGCTCGTATCCATACTCCTGCGCCACGAGAGCGGCTGTCTCGCCAGCCATGAGACTATCTAACGTTACACCCTCGAATCCAAGCTCACCAAGCTGAACCAGAAATTCCTCGGGATTAATCTTGAGAGCATTAGCAAACGCCGTGATGCTAATGAGCTCCGGCAGGATGATAGGGATGGGACCAGTCCGTTCGGCTTCGCGCTGCGCCTTGCGCAACTCTTTCTGCCGGCGCTTCTCCAGATACAGTTCATAAGCATATCCTCCTCTTTCATCATCATCATCCTCCTCCTCATACCGAGAGGCACGCCTTGAGCGTTTCCCGCCGCCCCGGTGCCTGTCAGGTGGCTCCCCTCGTTCGAAGAGCTCCCATCGTTTATTTCTCTCGCGATCGGAGCCATCGTCCCTCCCTCGTGAGGTTGGTGGAGATGTGCTCTCATCTCGAGCTCCAGCTTCAACCGCAGTCGGCGTCAGAGCCGGAGCTGGAGCCGGGGTCGAGCTAATCGAATTATCGAAAGCAGGACTAGTTTTGGTACTTGCCGAGAGATCTGGTCGATCAGCACGTCCCGGCTGGGACTTGGCCACATTGCTTTGAATAGAACTCCAGAAATCCTGCTCCAGGTTCGGCCTGCTGGTAGGTTTCCGAGCTAGCTGACCCCATTCTCCAGGCTTGCCGAAATCTCCCAAACCCATCTTTACGGCAGACTTGATCTTCGCATCGCGGTGCCCAGCTTCTTCTAGCGCGTTAAACCCCGACAAAGACGCGACACGAGTTACTTCCGGGGCCGGGGACGCAGTAGATGGGAGCGGCGTTGTGGCCTCTATAGTCTGTGTAATTGGCTCTGGTGGAGGATCCTTGGGGGCTTTCTCGGCTTCTGGGTGCCAGAAGGTGTCCTTCGCGGTTAAGCTCGACAAGGTGGAATCGACAGGCTCATTCAAGACACGACTGAAGCCCAGACGGAGCTGTTGTGAGAGTGGCGTTAGCGGCGGCGGCGGCGGCGGCGGTGGCGGTTCTTCGCGAGGGGGCACCGGGCTCACGGGCACTTTGCGAATAGGAGGATTGGGACGCAGCGCCACTCGCCTAAAGATACTGGATGGGCTCTCGAGGGGGGCCCGGTCGGCTAAAGACTTAGTGTCAAATTCGGTCCGGACAGAAAAGGTAGACCCGATATCATGTCCGGCGACGGAGAGAGCAGGCTTACCGCGAGGGACGCGCCGAAGCTGGCTCATATCCCCAACCCGGCCCTCGATGGATGCCATCAAGTGCCTGTGGGTAGCATTCTTATGCTCCAGGTCCCTGTCCTGATGCTGGTCCCATCTCTTCGACAGATCCAGGTGTCGTTGAGGTTGCAGGAGGTTGGGTGTTGGGGGGGGCTTAGGTTGCAGGATAACTGGCATCGGGGTGATCTTGGGCCTCGGTTGCAGGAGGCTCCGAGCTTGTTGTTGCGCGGTCGCTTGGGCACGGAGCCTCTCTTGCGCTCTCGCTACGCTAGGATCCATAATGTCGTCTAAAGGTCGCCTTCTGACGGGGAACTGAGCCAAGCCTGGGGCAACCGGCCGGTCAGAGCCGACAGGTAAGCTCTGGAAAGAGGTGGACGTGGACGCGCTCGAAGGGCTGCTACCGACGCCGGCGCTGGCTGAGGGAAACGGCCGGAGTGGCCAAAGGGGGTTTGGGCCACGGTCGCTGGCGCATTGCGTAGTGGCTGAGAAGAGGCGGCGTTGCGTGTGCGTGTACGTGTACGTGTGCGTTTGCGTTGGCAGCAGCGGCGGCGGCGGCGGCGCGAGTCGTCGTCGGAGCGAGAGGCGATATTGACAGAATGCACAGATGGAGCTAGAACTGGAACTGGAGCTGTAGCTGTCCCGCTGTTGGCCAGAAGCATCAGCAGAGTAGGTAAGGGATGTGGTACGGTAGACATAGACATGGACATAGACATGGACATGGACATGGATTGTGAAGGAATTGATCTCTCTCGCTCACCTTCGCAAGTCTGCCTCTCAGCATGCTGAAGTAATGATGACCCCAAAGCAGCGCTGAGACATTTGGTGATTTGCAATACCGCAGCAATGACTTCTCAGTGGGGATGTACAGAGCAGCAGCAGTGCTTATTGATGCGACGGCTATGCGAGTTCGTCGTCGAGGCAAGAATTCACGTTGAGGTTCTGGGGTGAGGTGGTGTAGGTAGCCAGTGCAATCTGCCCTCCCATCGAGTGAGAGTAGAAGTGTTAGGTATACGCATAAATCATACCGAGCGTATGCGACCCAGAAAAAAATAATTAAACGGAGCTTTGGTGTAAGTCCATGCCGAGCATCCACATCAGCCCCTCCACCCCGGCACCCATGTTAGATTGCCTACCTGCATCAATATTGCTATATGAGATGTATGCTGTAATGGCATATGGCATATGGCATCAACAGCTACCTAAGCCCCAAGTCTCAACCCGTCTTAAATGAACCAGCATCTTATTATGAAAATTGATGACCAGGAATGTCAAGGCTACTACCGCTTGGAGACAATCGGTCATGGAATCACGCCAGCTACGAACAATGAGGTCACTAACAATAGGATGAGAGAAGAGGCTTCAAAGAGCGCCGTGAGAAAGCCGGATTTCAAATCTATAATTTAGTAAAAGATCCCCCCATATAATACACAAGTAGGTTGATGCCTACTTCGCTTTTGGCAGTATTGTTCATCATCTGTTGCATGTCCACCATGTACGCATCCACGAGCTAGGTGCCGAGACCGACCAACCAATCTCTAATGGCCTCGCCACTTGTGACGACGATAATCACCGAGCTACCGTGTCCGGGCTTCAACTTCGTAGGCAGAAACATGACACGGTTTGCTCGCCCCCAGCTAGACATGAACGATTAGGTATGCCTCATCATGCATTACAGACCCCTTGAAGCTACCTCTATGCATTTTTCCAAAGTCGTATCCCTTCCAATCGCACTGAGCACATCCATCATCATTACTGGAGCCCCAGCGCCGAATCCGTGCCAACGCTATCCTTCCAGAACTGATCAAAATCGACGCCCTCCTTGAGGAACAGGTCGCGGATCTGCTGGGCGGCGAGCTCCTGCTTCTCAGGCCCGAACCCGCCGGGCTGCGACGCCTCGTACTGCACGATCTCGATCCAGCGGTAGAACAGGTCCTCCTTGCCGATGCTCGCGAGCGCGTCGCGGAACGCGAAAATCTGCCGCCGGCGCCCGTCCTCCTCCTCCTCGGCCTGCCCCTTGAGGTCGACGCAGATCCACCCCCACTCCTCCTGGTATAGCAGGATGGCGAGCGAGAAGGCCTCGAGCGCGGCCATCTTGCGGTCGACCATGGTCGTCGCGTCCATCATGGCGCCCCAGTCGAGGTCCCAGTCGCCGTCCATGAGCACGTACCCCGTCTTCTCGCCCAGCACCATCGGCGCCGTCGCCGCGTTGACGCGCGCCAGGAAGTAGCTGCGCGCCGCGTTGGTGCCGTCCTCGCCGTCGCTCACGACGTCGCCCATGGCCGCGCTCCACTTGCGGCTGCGGCGCACCACGACCTCGCGGTCGCGGAACCCCACCGCCCACCGCCACGCCGCCGGGTTGCCGTGGCGCTGCCCGAAGCAGAACTCGACCGGCCACGGCCACAGGAACACGGCGAGCGCCGTGTCGAGCAGGAACGTCAGCGCCCGCCGCCCCACCTCCGGCACGATCTCCTCCCACGACATCTCCTCCACGAACATGGTCGTCTCGTTCCAGTACCCCATCGCCGACGTCACCAGCCGCAGGTAGTGCGGCCCGATGTACCACACGCGCCACGCGAAGAGCAGGACGATGGCCACGTTCATGAGCACGGGCACCATGAAGATCTTGCGCTTGAAGTCCCGCGGCTTGCTGTCGATGTGCATGATGTACACGTGCTTCTCGTCGAACGTCTCGATGATGGGCTGAAGTACCTCTGGCGGCCGCTTATAGGGGCTTGGCAGCACTCCATCCTTGCGTATGACGGGTTTGGCAGGTACTGATTTAGCACCTTTCCGTTGTCGTGCCATGGCCAATGACTGATGCAATGTGATGGACGGTATTCCTAGGCAAAAATGAGGAGCTGATGAGGAGCTGATGAGCTCCGTCCCGGCCTCGTCGGAAATTTGGGTTGTACCTTGTAAGTGTGAGTGAGGCAAGGTCCCTGTAATATTTGTAACGTAGAGGGATACCTTGTACCTAACCCACCCCGAGCTTTACCCGATTCAGCACTACCCAGGTACCTAGGTACTTACCATAGTGTTGGATTTGGGCCACTAGATACGAGCCTATGGGCTGTGTCTGTGGGGCGTGTGTAGTCTGTGCATATATTATATAATCTTTATAAATTACATATATTTATCAAATTTCATAATTAAAATTTTTATTAATTTTAATATGTAGCGAAATGGCCAACACCGGCGCAAGCGTCTCTGCTGACTAAATCCCCGGTTTGGCGGCGCCACACGGGTGGGTCTTGGCCGTTCTACTCCGTTTTGATGGCGGCGGCGCTCCAGCCCTAGAGAGCCGTTTTGGGAGAAGGCGGAGCGGTCGACCGAAGAGCTTCGGCTCCGAGTGATGCCGCGCTACTTTGTGTACACCCTACCCCTTGGTGTCGGCCCCGCTGTGGCTTGAAGCGCTTGGTCAGTAAAGGATCTGACCAACAGAGAAAAGCACATCGCATTCTTACTGTGTAAAGGATTGTACACTATTTATCTCAGGCACGCTGCTCTAGTCTATAATACTCGTTCTTATCCCATATCACTTAGCAAAGCCTGTTCATTTTATAGGTAGCCTTGTTTTAACTAAAACTATTTATTTAATTTTAGGCGATTTGGAACAAAAAGGTTATATAGCTTAGATAAGTATAAAAAAGTTGTAACCCAATTTTTCCAACGAGTCTAGTTGTTATTGGTTAAAAGATATATAAACTTAGATAAAGTTATGAGCAAGCTTGATCTTATATTGTTTAACAGCAAGTGATTGTACAGTGTACTAAGTCTTAAAAGAATCCTTCGATTCTGGTTCTAGAACATAAGCACCCCTGTAAGCAGCGAGAATGTATTTCAAGCGGACCAACAAGGAAATATTGGGACTAAACGTGACAGGAGACGCGCACTACAGAGTGGCGGTGGGAACTAAACCATGGCGAAGAAAGCTTGGAAAATTCTCTAGCTAATAGTCCCAACTCTTCAATGCACACTCACTCACACCCCAACGCAAACATAGTAGCCGAGGAAGAGGTTAGTGCAATCCGCGTTGATCATCGTGTTCCACGTGCGGAAAGTGGCTAGCGAGAGTCCGTACTGTGCGTCGATCGTCCCGCACGTGTCGCCCGACTTGACGAGGTAGAATGTCTTGCAGGTGGAGATGGTCCCGGGCATGAGGGGCGATGGCACGGTCACGGCGCCGGGGACGCCAACGCAGACCCAGTAGTCGACCAGGAGGTTATCGCAGGCTGGAGAGAGGGCGATGGTATGTCAGAAAAGCGATGACCACGCAGCAGTACTGGGATAGGATTGGCTTTTTCTTACCTGAATCGATCGATGGGTTCCAGGTTCGGCTGTAATTAGCGAGAAGAGCCAAATTAGTCATCGATACGCAGGAGAGAGGATGCTTTAAGTCGGATAATAGTGTCTACTCACAACTGATCTAGCGAGATGGAATATTGCGATGTTATCTTGTTGCAGGTGTCCCCACCCACGACCTTGTAAAACTTGTTGCCTATGAAGTTGAGCAGTCAGTCAATCATCGTCATATCAACTTGTGAGCCTGGGATCAGGGCTTGCTCACAATTCTTGGCAAGGCCCGACTGTGATGGTGAGTGAGGATCAGCTGTGGTGGTGGTGGTGGTGGTGGTGGTGGTAGTTTTCGTGGTGGAGGTAGGGGCCTTAGTTGTCGAAGCGGTAGTCGTGGTTGTCGTGGTGGTAGCCTTGGTTGTCGTAGTGGTAGTCTTAGTTGTCGAAGTAGTAGCCTTAGTTGTCGATGACGTGGTGGACGTCGTTGTGGCCGTGCTGACTGATCCCAGACTGGTAGGCCGGCTCTTGAGTTAGCAACAGCTTGATTTTAAGGTAGGTATGTGAAGAATCGCGGGCTAAGTCGTAATACTCACACGCAGTATAGTTGTCCAACCACGAGGTTAGGGCAGGTGACACCGGGGTTTAAGGCGATAAAGTCGGCCTCACTAATTCCCCAGGAGCCAGCTACAGAGTCACATGTAGCACCAGTTCCTGCGGCTACACTGTAAGTGCAATCTACGCTCTGCCGGCGAGTCAACTTGGCCTGTCCAGCCTGGGGTACGGCCAGAACGGAGGCAGCTTGGACGAGTAATGTGAAGCGAAGAAAGTTGGTCATGATGGCGAGATAGAATGATACGGCTCTGATCAAACAGACAGGTAGGATGAAGTGCTGGCCATTAACGAAACGGAAGGTGATTTTCCCATGGCTGGCTTCGGCTATTATATAGAAAAATTAGATATGTGGTATGTAATACGGCTCTCTACTTCTCAGATATTTAGTCGAACAGCACGCAGTTTTTCTTCTACAACGCGATGCATCTACAGCCTAGAAAGCTAAGAAGTGCTTTCTAGAACACGGCGTATACAGATAGTAAGCATGCACTGTGCAACATTGTGGGGGATTGGTGGCATGGGCTTTGGTGTAAGTCAGCCCTCAGGTAACCTTTTTGGAAATTGGATCGGTCTGGCTGCTTTGGCAAATAGTTGTTGGTTCTGTGCCACGAAGCTCCGCTCTGACTAGACGGAATGGGAAATATTGACTTCGATATCGATCAGGGGTCTCTATGGTGTTGGTGAGCCGCATGCATGCCAAGGCTGCCGATGCGCCGTTACTAGTCAACACAGCCATAATATCTGTCACATCACATGGACAGCATCTCACTCGCAGTCCGTCGCCTTTGTGTCGCTTTTGTCATTCGTTTTCATTTTCCATCTTTCACAACCTTCTCTCCTGATCATGGCCCCAGAAACATAAGCATTGTCCCAAGCATTGTGTTCGCATTTCTGACACTTACGTCCGAGAGCCAACACTGAGGCACCATGCTAGCCTCTATCCCGCGACTCTCTTTGTTTTGGGCCGCGCTCTTCAGCTTGCTATCGGCTGTCACAGCACGCGGGCCCCCCCAATATCCCACAACACTGGAGGTGGACGTCGTCTTCCCACGCAACGACACATATGCCCCGGTTGACGCATTCCCTCTTGTTGTAGCTATCCAGAACAACTTTTTATCCCAGTATTTGGAATTCGACATGGCCGTGCTATGGGCGATATTCCCTGCCGATAATCAGTCTTTATCGATAGATTCCGGGTCTTTCTCGACAAGCCCGCCTACCTATGACGACCAGCGCTATCTCGTGTCAGCTACGACCAAGCTCAACAGCACCGAGGGCCGATTCGCGCTCTATTGGGTCGTGGGGCTGAACAATTGTAGCATCGCTAATAACAACACCGTCATCGAAAATCACTTCACCGGGTATGCTAATGAGACATATTTCACACTCCAGAGCGCCGCGCAGCCGCCCGACCTCGTCGCCGCCACGAGTCCCGACACTTGCGCATCTATGGCGGCCCTAGTTCTGGACATCACGGGGACCACACCCGTTCCCGGTGTATCACCTATTCCGGGTTTATTGCCTAACGGACAGCGACAGTGCCCGATAGTCAGGAATGCAACCGTGTCTCCAGCTCCTTGCTCGGTGCGGTTGAATCAGACCCAGGCGGCAAGCCTCTCGGCCAGTGCAACTGTCACAGCTTGTGACAAGTGGCCTACTGATTCCCCAGACTACAAGGCAGCATGTGAAAGCAGCCAGCCTAAAAGCGAAGCCTCTCTACTCAACACAGCAACGGTGCAAGCTAGTGTATGGGTGGCTCTCAGCATGTCCTTTGTTTTTACATATGTATTCTAGCTTCTATCACGGAATTGTTGTGAGGATCTCGGCATGCTTTCCAAACAGACTGTGTTAAGAGTGATGCGGTGAAAAGCTATCTGAACGCTTATAGGATTAATAATAGAATCGCAGTTGGTTAATCGAATTCATCTCTTTGCAGCGTATTTGGTTTCCCTATTAGTATCGGTACAGACCACTTCTGGCATAGTGAGAAGTAAATTTCCTAATGCTTATGCCCTACGGCGTGGAATGATCATCTGCCCTTGAAAGCTTTTTCAGTATCTCACTGCCAAGAGTTACCATGAGACGACGAGCGGCGTCTCGGCTAGACTCACAGTCTACTAATTTCTCAAATATGCATCGATATCTACAAAAGAACCAACAGCCTACTCAGCTCTCAATCTTGGCATCGATATCTCCACAAGAACTAGCAGATTTCAAGCGAGAAAGAACCGACACGTGTAGTATGAACGTGTTCAAGGGGTAAGAAGTCCGGTCATAAGACTTTGTGATTAGGCGGAACGACACCTCGCATAAGAAGACAACTAGTTAGATTGCCTTGTTATATGACTTCCTCGACTCACACCAGCTTCGCCGCAGGGGCTTGTCAAATCAACCATAACAGCGCAGTCTAGAACACAACTCGCCGTCACTACCCCGTGGCGACCTCCGCCGTCCCCAGCAGTTTGTCTCCATGTAGCGAAAATGGGACCCGGAATAACACGCATGGGCAAGGCTGTAATCTCATACAGTGTTCATATGACTTTTTGTCTCTTCTCGATGAATCCCGTGGTAGTGGTTCGATCTCTATGACAGGTTAGATGTACAGATATCGTACCTCGATTTGAGTATATATAGTCTTCAGTCGCCACTATGATAAACCTGCTTTCATCTCGATCCGTACCCCTCTCCTTTATCCGGCTCCTATGATGTGGTTTCGAGCTCTTTCTCTGGCTTTTGTGGGAAGTCTAGCAGGACTTCCTAATTATACCCTCGTGTCTGCTTCATCTACAGACCGTGGCGGAAGAGCTCCTAGTTTCAGAGGAATTGACGACTGCCCTTCCTCTTGTGTCCAAGCAGGACCCTCGCCGGGAAACTGGTCACTCTATCACAATCTCGACCAGCTCAGCAACTGCCCAGAGACACTTTTCTTTGATGTTTCTCTTTCTGATCCCGTCGATGACCCGGCAAACCTTCACCGATTTTACACCTGCAGTGTCGGGGGCGGCGACTGGACCCATCAACCAAACCTAAGGCCCGCTGTCCCCGCTGTTCAGACAAAGGAGACATACGAGCTGGGATGGTGGACGTCTGACCTAAGTTTGATTTCGTCTGTCAGGGGCCAGGCCAACGTTGCCGGCATCGTGGCACTCTCGCGCGAGATACGAGGATATCTCACCAATGGACATGCCGTGGTTGACGGACCAGAGACCGTGTTCGCAAGAATAGGAAATGTCGTCATGGGGCTCTACATTGGTAAAGCGCTGCAAAACCAGGGCACAGGAGCAGCCGCTCTTGGGGCTTTAGAGCGCAGCCTATCGTCAAAATTCGGCAACCCAACCGCCATGGCGCGCGCCTCCAGTGCTGATGGCATAGTCATGCAGATGTGCAGTCCAGACAGCGATGCCGATCACATCTTTGGCATTGTGGCAACTACTAACGGCACCTTCGCGACTATTCAAAACTCACTCTCGTCTTTATCAAAGGCCGGCTGCCTCTCTCAATTTGGAGGGTCTGTGAACATTAGTGCTTCTGCGTATATTATTACGCCCCAGGTTCCATCAAACTCCAATTCCACGGCAGAAAACAATGCTACAAACAATGCTGCAAACAATGCTACAAACAATGCTACAAACAATACTACAAACAATGCTACAAACATAGCCCGGGGAACCTCAGATCATCCATTACTTCCTCGGGCCGACTGCAAGACCATACAGGTTATCTCAGGGGACAGCTGTGGGTCATTGGCTACAAAGTGTGGAATTTCGGGCAGTGACTTCACGAAGTATAACCCAGCAGCGAACCTCTGCTCTACCCTCGTGCCGTACCAGCATGTCTGCTGCTCGGCAGGTACTTTACCCGACTTTTCTCCAAAGCCGAATTCTGACGGGTCGTGTGCCAGTTACACGGTCGTCACCGATGACACGTGTTCCGACATTGCAGCCGCAAACAGCTTGACGGTAACCCAACTCCAGTCTTTCAACAAGAACACATGGGCCTTCAACGGGTGCAGTAACCTCTGGGTTGGCACAGTCATCTGCTTGAGCACGGGTGACCCCCCTATGCCTGCTCCTGTCGCCAACGCAGTCTGTGGGCCTCAAGTACCCGGGACTCCGAAGCCTCCAAAGGGGACAGATATCAGCAAGCTCAATCCCTGCCCGCTCAATGCTTGTTGTGACGTCTGGGGCCAGTGCGGTACTACGACAGAATTCTGTACCAACACCAGCACGGGGGCGCCGGGAACCGCCCAGCCGGGCACCAACGGATGCATCTCTAACTGCGGTACTGATATCGTGTTTAGTAGCGCGCCCGCGGTTTTCCGTCGCATTGCCTACTTCCAGGGATATAATCTGGACCGCCCGTGCCTCTATATGGACTCTAGCCAGATCGACACCTCCAAGTATACGCATCTGCACTATGCGTTCGCCACTTTGTCTTCCGCGTACGATGTGGTCATAGGCAACCAGCTGAGCTCCTATGAGTTTCTGAAGTTCTTAAACATTAAAGGTCCCAAGCGCATCTTGACTTTCGGCGGATGGGACTTCTCCACCAACCCACAGACATACCAGATTTTCCGCAATGCCGTGACCGCAGCAAATCGGCTGACCGTGGCACAGAAAATTGCCGACTTCATCAATAGGAATGACCTCGATGGCGTAGATATTGGTAAGCAGCATCACAGCTAATCTGCCACACATCCCCCTTTGTTTCTTTTCGTTTGGCAGTCACTAATTATTATTCTGGGCTAGATTGGGAGTATCCAGGGGTAAGAGCCTAATCGGAATGCATGTCTCACTTATAATGTTACTGATGGTCTTTTCTCTTAGGCGCCTGATATTCCAGGCATTCCACCTGGAACTAAAGACGATGGCACCAACTATCTGGCCTTCTTGGTTATACTCAGAAATCTCTTGGGTCCAAACAAATCCCTTTCGATCGCAGCTCCATCATCTTACTGGTATCTGCGGGGATTTCCTATCGATCAGATAGCCGACGTGGTCGACTACGTGGTCTTCTTGACGTACGATCTTCACGGTCAGGTAAGTTTAGACTCCAGAGCTTTCTTCGGAATGACAGGCGTAGCTTACTGATACATTATCACAGTGGGACGCCGGCAACGCTTATACTAATCCGGGATGTCCTACAGGCAACTGCCTACGAAGTGGTGTTAATCGAACAGAAACTATCAACTCTTTGGTAAGCCCCCTCCCCCGCCCCCCGCCCCGTCAGCTACTTCGGAAAGTTACTTACACTTGTCTAAATAACATAGTCTTTGATCACGAAAGCAGGGGTGCCTTCTAATAAAGTTGTTGTGGGTGTTACCAGCTATGGGCGTTCATTCCAGATGAGCACACCAGGCTGTACCACTGAGCTTTGCACCTTTACCGGAACGGCTGCCCACTCGAATGCCGCGCCGGGCGTCTGTACGGGCACGGCAGGGTTCATCGGAGATGCAGAGATCGACGCCATCCTTCAAGATGCATCTCGCGTCACCAATCACTACGTTGACGCGGC
The DNA here is from genome assembly GCA_022495175.1 of Hypoxylon argillaceum. NCBI lineage: Eukaryota > Fungi > Ascomycota > Sordariomycetes > Xylariales > Hypoxylaceae > Hypoxylon > Hypoxylon argillaceum. Next base: position 10,667 of record MU378323.1, on the reverse strand, counting down.
GAGTGACACGGATGTTCTCGTCTATGACAATATCCAATGGGTTGGATACATGACCGAGAGCAGGAAGGCGACACGCGGGGCGCTGTACCAGTCCCTCAAGATGGGCGGCACGGCAGACTGGGCCATCGACTTACAGACCTACAACGACGTGCCCAAGGGCGATAAGGGATGGAGCAATTGGATCCTTACCATCAGGGCGGGCTTGGATCCGAGCTACGAAGGCGACCGCGGAGGCAACTGGACTGATCTAGTCTGCACTAACCCGGCCGTAACAATGTCTCTGAGGTACACCCCTCTAGAACAATGGCAGATGCTCGATTGCGAAGATGCCTGGCACGACGCCACTCAGACGTGGAAAGACTTGTATAGAAGTGGAGGCGGCGCTAAGTTCTCCAATGTTATTTCCGAAATCTTCCGCTATCCAATCGCAGACTGCGGCAGCCATGATGACGGTGGCTGCAACTCGCTCCAGGAGTGTAAGATGGACGCTGGCACGGGCCCAGCGGGATCTCTGGTTTGGAACTCTCTCGTAACGACCCATCTGGTAGGCCAACCCGTTCTTTTCATTCAGTCGAACTGTCATTTGGGGGCCTATGCTAATGTTAGTTTCCTACGGGTTCATAGGTATACGCACATTTCTACGATATCCTGGATGAACTGGCTGGTCAAGTCAGCTTTCGGTTAGTTTCAATTTTCCCCGCAAGATAGTTGATAGTTTTTGGACACATGCTAACCTGTGCCGCTGATGCAGTGAGTGAAAGTCGAGCATATATCATATCAGTTGGAGTGTTTATCTTTACTGACCAAAGCTATCCCTGACTGGCAGAATACGATTCGTACAAAGACCATTTCACACCAGTACCAAAAGATGATGATAAGCCGCTGCAAATCTTGTTGGACTTCATCGGAATTTTTGGCACCATCGCCGGGGCATCTTTTTTCAACAACTGTGAGAACTTTCCATGTTGTCCGAGTCTTTGTTCATCTACTAATTCCCAAAATCAGACCTTAAGGGATTGCCTTCGGCATTTGTCTCAAGCGGCGATGCTAAGGATGGTACTCTGGCATTGATTGCCGGCGGAGTGAGTATCGCGAAGGATCTAGTCTCTGGGGACTCGGAGTCAGTTTGCTTCACAGATCCCATGATACGATATACTAATTCTCATTAAAAAGCGCCTGGACTGTTGAAAAACAGGACGATCTCGAGGCATACCTGGGCCAGGTCATTTTTGCCTGGAAAAACGTGACAGATACAACCCTTGGGCAGCTCTTTAACGGAGAGGACGACAATATTGACCTCTTGGGTCGTATTATCGCCGGCGGCCGCCTAATTCCAGGGGACTACAGTGGCCACGCCAACCAGGCAGGCCCCCTGACGCCTCCTAACGCTACCTACCCAGAACTTACTCTCTTTGTTGAGAAGGCTTTCTGGGGCTTCACAATCCCACTCGGATGGCAGCTCTCCGGGACGCACGGGTTTGTCATAGAGTCCGGTTTCGACTGCGGTACATCTGGCAACCCACTTCCCAATTACATGACGGACAATGTGGCAAAGGCAACAATGTATTGCTATGGCCCGACGAACCAGTTATACTACGTAGTTGGTGCCATAGGAGATGGACAATTTTGCACCGGCGATGGTGGTTGCGCCGAAATTCTTTTCCAGTTGCCACCTGGGTTGGACCAACTAAACGGTGCCAACTATGGAGGGCTTACATTGGACGAACTAGTAGAAGGGTATGCCTAGATCCTTCTTATTACATTGTCCTCCACCCCAGAACTCCAACATAGGAGCGAATGAGCAGCCAATATCTCGAACAGAGAAGCTTTTCGTGCAGTTGCTAACCTGATTCTCTGCGCAGATCCGTCAACACATATCGAGCAAACAACAACAAGAACGGCGGCACCCCACCAGACATCGGCAACACAGGTTCGATAAACGACCTTGTCGACGGCCAAATCACCACCCCGGGCTACGTCCGGTTGCCGGTGTGCTCGGCCAAGCTGGCCCATCACAACTGGAACCTCGCGACCGCAGACGACTCGATCCTGAAAGATCCGACGTACCCTTGCATGCCGCCAAAGACTGAGGAATTCTGTGGCGACTCGACGTTCGTGGACCAGACGAGCGACGCGTCACCCTTAGTGGCCGATTGTCTTCAGATCACCAGGAATATCGCGATCGACGGCGACTGGCTAACTATGACGACCCAAGGACAGAGGGAAATAGCACATTCTGGCACCTGCAAGTTTGGCGTCGAGCGGTCGGGGTCGCTTAATGGTAATATCAATTTCCTCGTTGGGAACCAGGACGTCATCGATATCATCATCAGCTCAATCAACATGTTTGGGGGCAGCGGGCGTGTCGGTGCCAAGGGTACTATGAATTGCCAGGGCAATATCAAAGGACAGAGTGTCTTATGGGGATTGTATTAATAGGTGACATTCTACTGGCTCCCGGAACTCGAAAGTGTTTCTTTCTTGAAATGTACTTTGTCAGGTCCTACATATAGATAGTGCTGTCGCATATGAAGCTATTTTGTCATTGAACAATCTGTATATATAAAGAGGAAGGGAGAATAGGATTCAATTCTACATGTCTTGGCTTTTCCGTCGCATATTCTCTCCTATGCCAAGTATTAGCTGGCGTCGGAGTGAAACCTACTATGCGAATCTCTACTACAAGACATCTTCTTGAAGCTATCAAGTGGCTAAGAACATGCGCACGAGTTAGTTTATTTCTTGATTGCCTAGTAAAATAGTGTATTATTTGTAACATAAGAGCTAAGATGTAGTTAAGATATTAATTTAAAAGCAATAATATAAGATATCGAGCCTATCGAACAGTTGTTAACTGCAGAAATATCATTAATGGCGGTCTACCCGGAGTTTCATGCATTTCCGAGAACATCGTATCTAGCCAATGATTAGAAAAGCTTTATCATCAATTAGCCATATAATTGCCAGTATGGCGGTCTGCTGCTCCGCGTTCACTGTACTCGCCCATAGCCTTCAAGTGTCCGAAAAGAAGCGTAGATGGAAGTTGTGGAAGTGACGCATATTGGCTGAAACGGTTATAACGTAGCTTTAGGTAGAAATATGTTTCAATCACAATGAGTGATGCGAGTAAGAGCCGCCTTAACATTCTAGGCGTGCGTCAGGTATAGAGAGATTCTATCTAGCAGATGGCCTATATGGAGTCGGGTTGAGATTGTTATAATCATCCAATTTTCGGCTATTGCTGACAGGTCAGCTAATTTGTACTAAAACCTAACAGCATACAACCACGTATTCTTACTACTTTAGATTAACGATAAATGTTTTAAGGTAGTTGCAATTACGGTGAAACCACCGAAGGCTCTTAAGAATCTACATCTATTGCCTCCATGTTAACCGCTTAAATAATAGCTACTATAGTAGCCCGTTCACTTTCCGTCAAGTCAATCTCATAGGCCTCCTCAAACCCAAGAGGTAGTCTTAAGATCCCGATTCTTTGAAATACCGATGCTCCTTGTCTTCTTAGCCCCGAGTTATTTCGTAGCTGCAAGGGGGTCTTCAATAAAACAAGGCCAACATTCTTGCTAAGTGCGAAAAGAAAGACAACAGATGTCGAGACTTTGTGAGGACCCCCTCTGTCAAGCACATAGTCCGCGTAAAACTGCATTATTAGTGACGTGGCCAGGCCGCGACGAGGATTTAAGTTAGGAACCTCGATTTCAAATATCGGGACCGGTTCGTTTGGGAAAAGTACACGATCGTTCAACAGTCGGCATTCTCGCAAGACTCCAGACATCACTAAAATAGCTGATGAGACCTGCCCGTATTTGTTGTTCTCCTCAGTATTGACCTTGTACTCTATAACTGAAGCAGCATGCGTGGCCTTTCTGGGATTCCCTTCTATGATTCGACGATTGGCTTGATCCTGGAAATATCGATACGCTTGATCACCTCGGTAGTCTCGAGAAGGTCGGCTGTTCCTGCTATTTAGAAGCCTTTCTTCAAGTCGACCGAAACCTTCAACCTTAGTGTTATACACTACTCTCGCCTTCACTGACACCCAGGACCAGGTAGGGCCCCTGTATTTCGCCGGCCTCGATGTTTCGGGCTGGAGCTTTTCAACCCGCCAGGTTAGATCAGACAAGAGCCACTTGGAATCCCACAACCCAGCAATGTATGTACCGAGATAGAGCCCCATTCGCTCGGCCAGACCGGACAGCGCTGGGAAGCAATCCTTCTCATTACTCAGTTGTAAGCCTGAGAATTCTTCAACAATGCCGTGCCATTGCACGATCGCATCTATCTTTTTGATCCGACTGTAGTGTGGTATCGATAGCATTCTTGGGGGGCGAACATTTAGACTTAAGTTGTCATGATTTTCTCCTGCTCCTAATTTGGCTGCCAGAGCAAATTGCCTCTTTAAATTTCGGGTCTGTGGGAGACTGCCGCATTCACATCGGGCTCCCTCCCCACACTCCCAGACTAGTTCTTGTTTGCAAAAGTGTAAAACTCTTGGAGCTAGTATTCGTTCTTGGAATGCCCATCCCCTTAAGAGAAGGGGGTAACTTCCCCTTAAAAGAGTGGTTTGGGGGACTTCCCAATGCTGTAGCACATGGCGAACCCGTAATTGGTAGGCTTTATCATTCGCATCCAACGCATCCCAGGATGTATCAAATGCTGTCACTGCTTCTGTGGGTAGAAACCCGGAGCTGTCACTATTTGATGAGGTTGCAGCCAGTGTAAGGTAAGAGTTCTGATATATGTCGGCCATCCTTGACGACTCAATCTGCCAGTCACGTTCATCATCTTGAATGATGCAGAGTGCATCAATCCATAGATGGTAGATGTTAAGTCGAAGGCAGAAGATAATAGCGTCTCGGAAAGTTGCCGGAAGTTCTGTCCATGATATTCCACATTTCCTTTCTTGAAGATTCTTTCTAGTCGTGATACACGATAACTGTTGGCCCCAGCAGTGACTCAAGGCGGCATATTTTCCATGTTTGTTAGAATTTTCAGTAACCTTCACTTGAATTTCTCCTGTTTCAATCTGTCTCAGTGTGAGTATCCTTGATGGAAATGGAGTTCTAACTATATCGGGGCACGTATGCTTCGCAACGCAAAGTGCCAACATGTCAGTGACCCAGCATAAGGATTGTTGTGACAGTGGGTCGCAGCTTATATGGGTTCTTGGTCTTATGCAATCCCACGGTAGAGGAGGCGACTCTGAAGATTCTAGATTAGCTTCTTATTAGCTGGATTTCTCACACGACTCGAGGGGGGTCACCTTCATTTGCTAGACGGAAAATCTCAAACACCAGTCTCGGCCGTCCGTCAATGAAATAGGTTTCCAAAGTGAGGGTGTCTGTGTGAGTGGCAAGACCATAGCCGTTTACCCTAGAGACGTCTCTGTTAAATGACCAGCTAGTATCTTGCATAAGTTCGATAGCTTTCAAGAGAATGGTACATGACGGACAGCGATCTTCACGGGCCGATCGCTCAAGTTCCAGTGGTATGAAGTCGAGGTGAAGTCTTTGATCGCTACCTGGGAGTTTTGCAAGATTATGGCAAAGCTCGCAGCGCTGCATTGTAAACTCCGGGACACTTGAATGAATTAACGAAGAAGCTATTTTGAAGGGGATCAAAGGAGTCTTAGTAAGGGGAAAATTACTACACGATTTCCATACTTAGGTAAGCATATCGGTGGTTTGTGAAGGCTTTTAGAGCACTGCCTACTTGCGCACGAGGAAATGGGGATATGGAGCGTCTAACAGACTTTCAGTATAAATACAAACAACGTAGGTTCTTCCTCCAAGAAGCAGATATTGTTATTCGCCAGTTGATGATGAGGCTGAGCCCGCCCCCAATCCTACCCCTCATCTCAACCAGTCTATTATACTTCTCCAAATGCTTACTAACGACCCCTCACAATACCTCCTTCCTACAATTGTCTTCAATTGTTCATCTAATTCATCAAGTTCCCCTAGTAGCTCATTTGACCTCGCCGTAAATAAAGCCTAGCGTGTGTAATCTATTCAGTACGCGCTAACAATTCTCCAGATTGTCGACCTCCGCTGTGTATTATCTGGTCATCTTAAGTAGAAAGCTGGTCAGCCCCTCGTAGGAGAAGCAATGGGTGCCTAAGCCTTAGCCTGTAGACTACCATAATACCTTTTCTGAAAGCAGCCAATGTAAGAAGGTCAGATCAGGAAACTATATCGGAAAGAAGTGTCATCAACGCTGAGATTGCTGATAATCTACCAATATACCAAGTTGAATATGGACTAGGAACTTTATATAGCAAAAACACCTAAAGTTTACAAGCATGTTATTTTGTGATGACTGTCATTGGGCCAATCACCTCGGTACTTCTATACCAGGGTCGCGAATCCAGATTACAGAACCCAAATTGAAAATGACCATCTTTCTAAAGAGGCATGTTCCATCATATTAATCAACATTACGCATCGTAGCGTTTCGAGATTTCGCGCGAATGGAAATCATCGTGCTCCGTATTACGATTTGGCATGCCCTATAAATCAGGAGCATTGTGCCCGTAATCATAAGCCTCCAACGTCTCCAATGTTCTCGGGTCCGCGGCGTCGGGAGTCCCGTCCTCCATTTCTGTATTGTTGATTGCGCGAATCGAGTATCCGGATGCTCAGGCCCAAGGAATTGGGCACGCGCTTCGGCACACCGCTCCATCCAGCGAAATGCGTCATCATTGCGGCCGCCGGTGTCCCAGTACGTGAACGCCAAATTGGCCATGCTAGCTAGGGTGTCGGGATGGTCTAGTCCGAGCACTCTTTCTCTTCTCTCTATTACTGAAACGAAGTATGTAACACACACACACTGCGCACTCTAGAGGACCGACCACAGTATTATAGATCACTTCTAGAGATTTGAGGCTTAGAAGAATAGTAAATAAGTGACGCAAATGTATATTCGGGTGTAGCGGACCCCCGAAGGGGGCCGCTTCAGAGGCGTGCCAACTATCTCTGACTGGCATGGGCTAACTATCTTAAATAAAAGAAAAGAAAAACTAAGTCTTGATGACCTAATCAACCTAACCCCCATGTGGTCAGGTTACCCACACCGTCTCATTACCCGTATCTCTAACGACTCAGCTTCCTTCCAATTTCCTTGCAGTTTATACGTAGACGCTAAGATACTCATGATAGTCAGCGTAGCAGGGTGGTCTGGTCCTCGTATCGCTTCTAACGTTTCTAACGCTAAGCGTGGCGCTGTCGGGGTTGTTTCCCACGACCCTTGGTTTCAGACCATGCACACATAGGCAGCCCAATTAACCATCATATTGGGGACGTCGAGTCCTAGGATTGCGTTGCTAGCTTTTATAACCTTCGCCTCGAGTGACCTTGCCTCATCTAACAGCCCTTGGTTTTTATATATCAAGACTAGGTCTCTCATGCGTTCTAGGGCGTTCAGGCTCTCGGGTTTTACCATTGTTCGAAGAATCTCCATGCCTAGTGCTACGGCATCCTGCCATCGCCCTTGTCTCCAGTACGTTAATCCTCGGGTAGCCATCTGAATAAAAATATGAGCATGATTGTCCGATGCCATTTGGATTGTCTCAAGTACTTCAATTCCCAGAGACTGAGACTCCTGCGATTTCCCTTGGGCGAAATACGTAAATCCGAGGTTCGACAGGCTTTTAATCACCTTTTTTTGCATTTATTATCTGTGCGCAAGCTACTGTTAGCAGCGCTGCGGGTACTACACCAAAAATACTAACAACGCTAAAAATTTAGCAATTTTTATAAAAATATTAAAATTTAATTAAAAAAGCTTATAGCGCTTAGTTAAAAAGTTTTATTAATGCAAAATTGTTATAAACCACACCTATATTTGAACAGATAAATTTTAGAAGTGATTAATGCATGTAGTGTAGCTAGTAAATAGTTAAAATAGCTAAGTAAATTTTATTGTTTATTTAAAACAATAAATTTACTAAAAATTAAATAAAGTAGTAAATATAAAAAAGTAGAAATAGTAAATAAAAAAGCATTTATATAAAAATGTCGATTTGATTAAAAAAGTTAAGTTTATTTTTTAATTTTTTTAATTTTAGTTTTTTTTTTAAAATATATAGTATTATTTAGTTTTTAAATTTATTGTTAATATTGTACTTATTATAAAACTAAAGTTTATTTTAACTGTTTAAAAAAACAATAAATTTTTAAAAAACTTTTAAACAAATTGATTAATTTTAATATATTAAAATAATACAATTAACTTTTAATAATAAAGCTTTTATTACTAACTATAAAAAAGCTAAATAATAAGTATAATTTATTAAAAGTAAATTAGTAAAGTTTGCTTTATAAATATAAATAAATTATAAATAAAACAAGCTATAGCAATAGTTTTAAAACTTTTAAAGCTTGCTTAAAAATTATATAAAATATATTTATATTGCAAAATATATTGTAAATAATAACAATAAGTTTTATTATAACATTTTTAATAATAAAAAACTTTTTATTTTTAATATTTATAAAAAGTTTAAGTTTATTTATAAAAACTTTAAAAAATATAACAAGCAATAGTAATATATAGTTATTAATGAAACTATGTATAATAGTACAATCGAAAAAATAATAATTAATATTAAATACTTTGCTGTTTAAAACAGAACTTTTTAAATAGTTTTTGTTTTTTTTACTAAAAATAAAAAAAAAGTATAGTTTAAATATAATAAATTAATAACTTTTAAATAGTTTTAAATAATAATAAACATTTATAGTAAAATAATATATTAAAAGTTTAAATATTAAATTTTATAATTAAATACTGTTTGAAAAATTATAAAAAAGCTTAAAAATATAACGAACTTTTTTAAATAAAATATTTATTTTTTATATACTTAAATAATTAAGTTAAAAAAAAAAACTAAATAATAAAAAGTAAATATAATTTGTTAAAAAGTTGATTTTAAAAATGTTATATTTTATAAAGTTATAAACATTTATAAAAAAAAAATTATAAACTTAAAAAGTTAAATCGAAGTTTTTTAAAACTAAATTATAGCTATAATAGCAGTAGTATTAAAGCTTATATTAGTTATTTTTATTGTTAATTTAGTTTTTTTTAGTATAATTTAGTAACAAAAACAAAAGTAAAAAAATATTTTTAATTTTAAAACTATTAATAAAGCTTTTATAGTTATAAAAAAAAAAACTAAATTATTAATTAAAATAGTTAATTTATTTATATTTATTAATAATAAATTAATAAAAAATAAAACTAAAGTTTGGTTTAAATATTAGTTTATATTATTAAAAAATAAACTAATTAAAAATGTTAATTATTATAATTAAAACTTAAAAAAAATCGATTATATTGTTAATTAAATAAAAAAATCTACTTTTAAAAATATTATAACATTTATTATAAACAATTATAAAAAAAAGTTTATTTTAAAAATAAATATTAAAGTTTTAAATTATTTGTTTATTTATTATTATAATTTTAATAAGTATAAAAAAATACAAATTAAATATTAAAACTTTAAAATATAAAACTTTAATAAATTTATATAATTTAATATAAAGTTTGCTAAATAAGTTAAAACAGTTTAAATTAACTTTATAAATTTTAAAAAAAACTTATATAATAAGTTATTAAAACAAATTAACAAATTATATATTAAAAAATTATATAATAATTAAATAATATTTGTTAACTTTTATAACTATGTTTAAATATATAACTATTAATAGTATAAAAATTTTATTGCTTAAAAAATATAGTGAAAAAAAAACTTTTTAAAAATAACTAGTTAAAAAAAAAATTTAAAGTTTAAAAAAAAAAAAAAACCTGCAAAATCAAACTTATACTAAAAAAATAGTTTTAAATATTTTAATATTTTAATTTTAAATATAATTTTAAACAGTTATTACATTTATATTAAAGCTTTATTTAATTAAATAAAAGTTTTAATTTTATAAAAACAATGTTTTATATGCTATAATTAAAAATATAAAAGTAATAAGTACTTTTGTAAATTTAACTTTAAGTAATTTAATATAATCTGTATTAATATTATTTTTGTTTAAACTATAAAGTTTAAATAAATAAAAGTTATATTGCAAAAAAAGCTAAAAAATATTGTTTAAAACAATTAAATTTTTATTTTAAGCAAACTTATATATTAATATTAAATATAAATAAATATAAAAAAATATTATTTAATTTTTTATAAAAGCTATTAAAAAGCGACTTTTTTTTTATAAATTATATAATAGTAAATAATAAACTTATTTTATTAATAAAAATATTAATTAATATAAAAGCTAATATATATTTATTAATTAAATTGAATTTTGTTATAAAAATTTTAAAGTATTTAAAACTTAAAACAATTATAAAATTTATATTTTTTTAAATAATAAGTTATAATAAAAAAGTTATATAAACTATTAATATTGTTTTAAAAGTTTATTTTTATATATAAAATAAAATAATTTTAAATATATTTTTATTAATAATAAATATAAAATATAATATTATTATAAAAAAAAAGTATTTAAATTATTATAATATATTAATAAATAATAAAAAAAAAAACTATTATTTTTTAATAATTAAAAACTAAAATATTAAACTTTTAAAATTTTAATAAATAATATAAAAAATTTAATTATTAATTTTAA
>MU378322.1:0-51442 GCA_022495175.1 Hypoxylon argillaceum | reverse complement strand
TTTTAAGCTATTTATATTAGTTATAATAAATATTTAAATTAATATAAAAACTTTTGTTAATTTTATTTATTTTTTAAGTTTTTTAAACTAAATAATTTATTAAATTTTGTTATTTTTTAGTTTTATTTTTATTTTTAAACTTTTAAAACATTTTATTAATAAAAGTAATTTTTAATTTAATATTTTTTTTTGTTATATTTAAAACAAATATTAACATTTTAATAAATCTTTTTTTAATTATAATTTAATTTTTTAAATTAATTATTTTTTAATAATTTAATAAACTTTTAATTTTTAATAAACTTTTTGTTTATATATATATTTTTTTTTAAATTAGTTAATTTTGCAGCTTTATTTTTTTAATTTTATTTATATAAATATTAATAATTATAAATTATTTTAGTTATTTTATTATAATATTTTTTATAAATTAAATTAAAGTTAATATTAATTTTAAAAATTTTATTATTTAAATTAATATTTAAATATTTTTATAAAAATTAAAACTATTTTAATTTAATATTTTTATTTTTTAAATAAAACTATTAAATTAAAAAATAAATTAATAAATGTTTATTTATTTAAAAAGTTTATAACAATATTTTAATAAAACTTATTATATAAATATAATATAATTAAAATTATAATAAATTACTATTAAAGTTTAAATTATTTTTATAATATTATTAAAAAATCTAGTTTTTAATTAATAATAAATTTTAATTAATTATAAAACAAATTTTTTTAATTAAAACAATAAATAATATATTTTGCTTTTTTTATTATAAAAAATAGTTTTATTTTTTTTAAACTTATTTATAAATTTATAAACTTATATATTAAATTTATTTTTATTATTTAAAAACTTTTTTAAATATTTAGTTTTTGTTTTAGCTTTATTATAATAAACAATATATTAACTATTAGTTTTAATTAACTATTTTTTAAATATTAATTAAGCTATTATACTATAAAAATAAAAATTTGCACTTGTTATATTATTAAATGTATTTTTTTTGCATTTTTGTTTAAAAAAAACAATAGAATTAAACTATTTATTAAAAATATATAATTATTGTTAAAACAAATTAAGTTTAGCTTTTTATAACATAATTTAAAATTTTTATAAAATTATATTATTTTTTTTTTGTTCAAAGTTATTATTATTAAAACAGTTTGTTATTTTTTTTTATTAATATAAAATTAATACAAATTTAAAGTTTTTTTTTTTTTTGTTATTAGTTGTTTTAATTATAAATAAAATTATATTTTATATTTATTAGTTAATATTACATTATTTGTTATTAAAATTGTTAATTATAATATTTTTTTTAACTATATAAATAATATGTTATATTAATACTGCAGTTTTAAATATATAATTAAAATTAGTTTATTTATTAAATATAAACTTTATAAAAAAAAAAAGTATATATATTTAAATTAAACATTTATTAATAAATATAAAACGATTTTAAAATAATATTACAATTATAAAAAATATAAAAACTTAGTAATTAATTTTATTAACTAAAAACTTTAAAATAAAAAAAAAAAAAAAAAAAAACTAAATTATAAATATATAGTATATAAAATATACAAATGTACAAAATATATAAATATAAAACTAATAAGTTAATAAAATATTATATAACTTAGTTAATATAAAATTTAACTAAAATATTATTAAATAAAATATTTTAAAATAAGTTAAATTAAAAATAATAGCTTTTAAAACTTAGTAAAAATTGCTAAATCAAGCTATAATAAAGTAAAAGTTTTTAAAATAATAAATAATGTTAAAAGCTTTTTTAAAATATTGCTAAAGCAAAAGTTTAAAAGCTAGTTTTTAAAATAAGTCCAAAATAAATAATTATTATATAAACTATTTAAAAAAAACAAGCAACAATTTTTTATTTTAATAGCTACAAATATTATTATTAGCTAAAAAAATTAATAACAAACTAAAGTTTAAAATTAATTAAATATTATAGTTTTAAATATTTAAAAAAACTAAATAACTATAATATTAAATTTTATAAAAAAAATATAATTTTAACAATATTTAATATTTAGTAATAAATTTTAAAAATATATTAATTATATTAAACTAATATTATTTAAAAAAATTTACTAAATTAAAACTATTTATAAAGCTATAATATTAAATATAAACTATAGCTATAAATAAATTTGTAAAAAATTATAAAAATAACAATAAAGCATTAAATTTAAATATAAAAATTAAACTTAAATGTTATATGTAATAATTTCGATTTAATTTATATTAAATTTTTAGTTTTTAAAAAAAGTAATATAACAATTATTTATTTTAAATTTATTTTAAAAACTAGTTTTTAAACTTTTGTTTTAATAATATTTTAAAAAAGCTTTTAATATTATTTATTATTTTAAAAGCTTTTATTTTATTACAGCTTGATTTAGCAATTTTTATTAAATTTTAAAAGCTATTATTTTTAACTTAATTTATTTTAAAATATTTTATTTAATAATATTTCAGCTAAACTTTATATTAATTAAGTTATATAACATTTTATTAATTTATTAACTTTACATTTATATATTTTATACATTTGTATACTTTATATATTATATACTTATAATTTAGCTTTTTTTTTTTTTCTTTTTCATTTTAAAATCTTTAATTAATAAAATCAATTATTAAGCTTTTATACTTTTTACAATTGTAACATTATATATTATTTATAATTAATATTATAAATAAATTAATAATATTTAAATTTTTATAAATTAATAAAACATTTTAAATTATTAAACTTTTTATTTTAATTTTATTTATATTATTTTTTAAAATTATAGTTAAATTGTTTACTAAAAATATAAAACAGTTTTTTTTTTAGTTTTTATAACTAATATATATTTTTTTAAAATTAAAAAATAATATTTTTTAAATTTATTTGTTTTATAATTAAAACTTACTTTTATAATATAAATAATTTATTTAAATATATTTTAATAGTTTTAATTAAATATTAATTATAAAGCTTTTAAAAATATTTTTGTTTTTATTAACAAAGTTTTTTATAATAATATAATATATAAAAGCTAAATTATTTTTAAAAATTAATTTAATATTTATTTTGATAGCATTAAAATAAATAAAATATAGCAATTTTTACAAAAATTTGTTATTAATATTATTTAAAGCTTTTTTATTTTTTTAAATATAAACAAAAAATATAAAATATTTATTAATACTAGTTTTGTTAACAATATATATATATAGCTTTTTATTTAAATCGTTATATCAATTTTTAAGTTTAATTTATATATAATTATTTTATTGTTTAATAATTTAAATAAATATATTAAAGTTATTATTATATCGCTATATAATATATAAATTATTAATATTAAACAATATTTTAATTAATTATATATTAGTAAATAAATTTTTAATTTAATTAAAATTTATATAAAAATTAAAGTTTAAAATAATAAATATAATATTTATATTATCAACTTTGTTAAAACATTAAAACTAAAATTTTTAAAAAATTTTAAATTAAATTTATTACTTTTTATAAAAGTATTTTTTACTAATATATAAATTGTTAATATAATAATTTAAAAAAAGTTAAACTTTTATATAAAATTTAAACAAGTTTTATAGTTATATTAATTTAAACATTATTATATTAAATATAATATAATTTATATTTATTTAAATAAAAAGTTTTTATAAAAAAGCTTATATTATAAAAACTATTACAACTATTATAACATTTTTATTTATATAATCAATAAATATAATAGTTATAAATTATAATATTATATTTATAATTATATTATTAATTTAAAGTTTTTTATAAAAATTTTAATTTATTTGTAATTATTTAATTTTTAATATATATATTAAACTTTTTTATTTAATTATATTTAAAAGTTTTATAAAACTTTTAAAAAAATTAAAAATAAATAAAACAATTTTTTATTAAAAGCTTTTTAAATTAAATTTAATATAAATATTAATTTTATAAATTAATATATTATATAATATTAAATTAATTATTAAAAATATAAATAGCTTAAAAAAAAAAATATAATATTTAAAAAATAAATAGTTTAAAATTTTTTTAAAAAAAAGTATTAATAAATAAATTTAATAATATAAACTAATATTTAAATATTAATAAATTTATTTAAACTTTTTGTTTAAAATAATTAAAATATATAAATTAATTAATTAAATATATAAATTGTTTAAAAAATATAAGTTAATTAAAAAATATAACTTAATTTAAAAGTATAAATTATTTAAAATATATAAATTAATTAAAATAATTAAAAAAAAATATAAACTAAAATAATTAAGTTATAAATATATATTTAAAATTAGCAATATTTTATATAAAATATTATATAATAATAAAATAAAACTAAAGTTTTATAAAAAAATTTTATTTATTATATAGTATTATTTATATATTTTAATTATTTAAAGCTTTAAATAATCAATTAAATTTTATTTAATTTATATTTAATTATATAATTTAAATTTATTTTATAAATATAACAACTAAATAATTTTAAATTTATTAATATATATTAAATATTTATTATTTAAATTATTTATTTTTATATATAATTTATTTTATAATATATATTATTTTTTATTAACTATTAAAATTTTGTTATTTTTTTATATTTTTAAACTAAATTTATTATAATTAACTATTATTAATTAATAACTATAATAATTATTTTTAATATTAATAATAAAATAAATTTTTAATTTTATAATTATTAACTTTTTTTTTTAAAACAAGTTTTTTATTTTATTAAATTTTATTAATAATATATAATATATTTTAAAAAAACTTTATATATATTTACTTTTTTTAATAATACTTTTTTTATTATTTAATAAAAAAATAAATATAATTTTATTTTTTTTAAAATAAAACATATAAAATTTATTTAAAAATTTTAAAAAAATTTTAGCACTTATATTATTAATATTATTTTAAATATTATTAGCTATAACTTTAATATTAAAAACTTATATACTATATTTTATATTTTATTATTTAATTTTAAAAACAGTAAAAAAAGCTAGTAATAATTAATATATACTTTATTTATAACATATATATATAGCTTTTTTTTTGTTAACATATTATTTTAATTAATATAATATTATAAAAATATAATTTTTAATTTAAATATTAAAAGTTATAAAATTATATAACTAAATAAAAGTTTAATAAAATTTTAAACTATAAATTTAAATTATATACTTTATTTTATAACTTTTTATTAGATTTATTTTATAGCTTAGTATATTATTTAAATAGATCTTTATACTAAAATTTAGCTTTTGCGTATCAATTGAGTGTTTTTATACTCATAAGTGCCTTGCTGGGTAAGGTGGGAGTTACTATAGCTGTACGGATGTAACGCGCTTGCCAACTGAGAAGCGGACGTCTTTTCTAGTTACCAGAAAGGATTTGGTTGAAATTATCTACAATTCCCGTACCAACCCTTTCCAATCTGTGATTTACTTGCCCTAGACAAATAACAGCCTTCATTATTCTCGCCATGTTCTTTATACACAAAAGCTACTAATCATTAGAGAAGGTAAATATAAAACAGTAATAAGCTTATTGCCCATAATTCTTGCTTATAATGTCAGCTTCTCCTACCTTAGGGCCTAGTTTTTGAACCTAACGTTCGTCTACTCAATGATTAGCTTGCTAGACTACCTCAACCTACAAATTATTGTGACAGTGCAGGTGGCAAGCCACAGGCTTATAGCTGTGCCACAACTTATATAACTAAACCACTTCTATCGATAAGCTTCTTGGACCTTCTTTCTAGCCACCCACCCTTCTTAGAGACCAGCCTTCGGCTGGCCCTCCCGAATAGATCCCTCCTGTATTGATAGATTGAAGCTAGGAATCTCTAGAAGTGCTATTGTGACCTTCGTCAAGCCTCTAGAGTGCGGTGTGTGATTTATACGTTTCGTTTCATTGATAATCAATGTAAATAAGCACTTACAGAGCGGAACCTTCAACATCTCTAACATAGGCGTAGGCACGGCAAAATTACCGTGAAGTAATTAGTAGTGTGTCGTGCCGATATCATTGCTTAATAAGTTAATACGCACTCGACACCCTCTACCTGTGGACACGCTGTATCCGACAGAGCTCATATGTAAGCGCCCTTTTCTGGGCTGAGCTGATTATTGAATAAGAAAGCGTCTCATAATCAATAATAAATAAGAATGCATGTTCTAATCTATCTTATCACTTGTAGCTGTTGTCTAGAGGGATCTTGGTAGTGATGACTTTAGAATAGACCTTCTATGTGCACTGCATGGTCCTTATGCTCATCGCCTGTTGCTAAAACGATTAAGTCGTGGAATCCTAAAAATCAGCGCGAGATAATTGAACTCGTCTACCTTATACAGCTAAAACGTCCAAGAGATCAGTTGCAATTGAAACGCATTTTTTACAAGTACTTGACTAAATAAAGAGTATTTCCTTTTTCGGACATGGCTGGCAAATCAAATTGACGTCACCCATGTTGATTGAGATGCCTGAATCACACGGGAGATCAAAAAGTTGACTGAACACATAAAAAAATATAACTAACCGTTAGCAATTCAAACACTAAACAGATCGTTTTTCTAAATCGCGATCGTCTATTTATCTAGAGTTAGGGCTTCACTAGGCAGTCTAGTGGACTTGGTAGGTAGGGTAGTATATTTACCCCTGGACCCCCGACATCCCGATGCCGATGAATAATCATGTTTGGTAAGTTATTATTCATGTGAAGAGATAGGTATACATATACATATGCGTACACACGTGTTTATGAGGGGCGATTGAACTTTGTCCCCATGTGCAGAGCAACGATGTGCATCTGTTGGGGCACCCCACCTGCGATATTTTATCCGATAGTATGCGTATGGGCGCCGCCAAGCCAGTAGAAATGCGCGCATTACGAAGCTGAGCTGGGTAAGATAGGGCAAGAGCAATAGTAGACGGTCTTGCGGGGAATGAAAACGTCTTCTCGTGATACGACATTTGCTTCTACGGTCAGCCATGGGAAGCTTCAGTACTCTGAATGTTCTTCGAAGCTGGGGTGGTCCAGCAGTGAGGACCCTATCCCTGCACCGAAGGTGTGCTTCGACATTCGCGCAAGCGGTAGTTGCACGCTTGCCGCGGACAACATGGACACGGGACGAAATCTCAGATATCTATAACCAACCACTCGTGGAGCTTGCATCCGCCGCTGGGAGCGTCCACCGGCGAT
The DNA here is from genome assembly GCA_022495175.1 of Hypoxylon argillaceum. Lineage (NCBI taxonomy): Eukaryota > Fungi > Ascomycota > Sordariomycetes > Xylariales > Hypoxylaceae > Hypoxylon > Hypoxylon argillaceum. The sequence continues at coordinate 44,140 of MU378322.1, read as the reverse complement.
TCCATACACCGTCAGCTGTTCAGTTATGTACTCTCATGAACATTAAGACTGGTGGATGCACTGAGGACTGCTCATACTGCGCCCAGTCCTCGAGATACACTACAGGGCTCGAGGCCACGAAATTGTCCACGGTGAACTCGGTTCTTGAGGCCGCAAAGATCGCCAAGGAGAACGGATCCAATCGGTTCTGCATGGGCGCAGCCTGGCGGGACATGAGGGGGAGGAAACGAGGAATGCAAAACATTATAGAAATGATAAAGGGAGTGAGGGCGCTGGGCATGGAAGCCTGCGTGACTCTGGGGAGTAAGTAGTAACATCAACCTTCATGTTTTCTCGCGCCGCCTATTCCAGGAGCAGAGATGCAGAGAGTGAAAAGTGCTGACCTTTCATACCAAAGTGCTTGACAAAGAACAAGCGAAGCAGCTCAAGGAGGCAGGTTTGACTGCGTATAATCACAACCTCGACACATCACGAGAACACTACTCAAATGTCATTACCACGAGAAGCTACGACGAGCGACTTCAGACGCTAGAGAATGTGAGAGACGCAGGCATCCACGTTTGCAGCGGTGGTATTCTGGGCCTTGGGGAAGTACCAAGTACGGACCATGTCGGACTCATTCATACGCTGGCCACGCTGCCCGAACACCCTGAGTCATTCCCCGTTAATAAACTCGTCCCCATCAAGGGCACACCGATGTTTGGCCAAGAGCCCGTCAAGTTGGAAGACCTTGTCCGCTGCATAGCCACCGCCCGATTGGTGATGCCCGCGACGATCATTCGGCTAGCAGCTGGGAGAGTGACAATGCCAGAGAGTGAACAGATGCTATGCTTTATGGCCGGCGCAAATGCCATTTTTACGGGCGAGAAAATGCTGACGACAGACTGCAACGGCTGGGATGAAGATAAGGCCATGTTCAACCGATGGGGGCTAAAACCCCTACAGACAGACGCGAGCAAGGTCACAGTAGACCCCAGTCCAGTGCATCGCCGTCATATAATTCTAGAAGACGATAGGAGCATTATAGACGAAGAGAGACTTCAGGCTCATGGTTAATATTCATTTGTTTTCATTGCTAGTTTATTGTAGGGCTAGAATGAACAAACCCCGAACCATAAATATCAGAGCCTGGCCTTCATGTTCTCCGGCACACTAGCACGCAAACATAACTCTGAATTACCAGCTTTCTGGCTTCCCCTTTTCGCTTCCATATCGAATGTAGTCCCTAAATTGCTCGACCATTTTTCAATTGCTCGGAAAAGGCCATCGATCTCCTCGATTGTGTTGGCGGCATGAAGGCAGATCCGGATCCTTTCCTGGCCATCGGGAACAGTTGGTGCAACTATCGGCCGAATCATGAACCCAGACTTTTGGCAGTGTCTAGCGAGGTCCTTTGGGTATTTGGTGAATATTGGGATGATTGGAGAACCTGATGGGTATTTAGGAACGCGAATAGTAGCAGTGGTCGGCCTTCGGTTTTGGTCAAGTCTCTTCAACTTGGTATAACAATGTTCAATGAGCCTTTTCAATTGCTGCCGGCGTTCCTCTGCCTTTCCAATTATCATGTATTCGTATGCAGCGTTAATGCTAGCCAGGGATGGAAACGACATAGCCGTCGTATATATAAGGGTTCGGGCATAGTTGATGAGATAATGACGCGCGATCGAGGAGCAGAGGACAGCACCTAGAATCAAAAGGTGCAATGTCAATAGAAGGAGTCATGACAGTTGTGTAAGGGAGTACAAACCTCCAGCGCACCCCATCGCTTTACCGAATCCGATCACTCGTGCCCATATCCGATCTTGTAGGCCGAGTTGATTCACGAGCCCGCGGCCGCCATCCCCCAAGACGCCAATAGAGTGGGCTTCATCGACGATTATATAGCCGTTCCCTCCTGGAAGCAGATTCTCTACCACGTCAGAAACGTATCTCAAGTCCGCTATATCCCCATCCATGCTATAAAGGGCCTCGATGCAAATGAAAACATTTGATTCCCCGGACCTGACTAGTTGATCTCCTTGTGTCAATTGCCTCAGCGTCAGCTCTAGACCCTGAGGCTCACTAGCATTACTGGAGGTCTCTAACTCGGCGCTTAATTCCCTAGTATCCCGGATGATAGAACTATGCGTAAATGGGATGCGTTTAGTCGCACGAGATAACCGCATCCCATCATGAATGCTTGCATGGATGAGATTATCGAACAAAATGACATCCTGAGCTCCCGGGACACAGCTGATGAGCCCGACATTAGCGTCGTAAGCCGAGTTAAAAAGTAGTGCCGCTTCAGAGCTGTGAAAGTCGGAGATTTTGCGTTCAAGTTGCTCAACAAAAGCCGAGTTGCCATCTAATAGGCGTGAACCTCCGGATCCGATGATTCGCTTGTTAGAAACGGGTGATAATTTCTTATCAGGGTGGTTCAGTTGTGCTACTAGAGCATCGCGCACGATTAGATCTTGCGAGAGTGATAGATAGTCGTTCGAAGAGAAGTCCACAAGGTCTGATCTTGGAACATCTAAATGTCGCAATTTACCGTGGAATTCGCGGTGGGCTAATCGTCCCTGGAGAGTTGCCTCTAAGCTGCTCACCCGTGCTGTGGGCCTCATAATTTGCTGATGCCTGCTGAGGTTGAGAATGCTAGGACTGCTAGGCTTGTATCCGCACTAGACTCTCATAAGTTATTCTCCTCTCTGTGGCAATATGCATCGTAGATGACCGAGAAATTGACAACAGCCGTTCTGTGTGATAGTCTCTCACTTATTTGCATAAAGCTTGAGCATGTTCGGAACTAAGAGATCTAATACCTCATGACTCCATATTATGCATCACGAACATTGAATGCCTCCGAAAAATATATTTAGCTTCGACCTAGTATGGCGGCTAGTAGGCACCGAATAGAAATATTGCCTTAACCGTAATAGCCAAATATAAATTAATGCTGGGGCTCATATTTTAGCTATCGCCACGAAAGGATGAGAAAACCAGTGCTCGAATTGCGATGATGATTAGGTATTCCCCGAATAACCGGGAAAGGTACCCAATTAACATGGTACCCTTGGCCTACCTAAAGTGATCTAGGTTGTGATCCGCACAGTAGGTTGTGATCAACCTGATCTAAGTTAGTTGGATCGGACTACCGCTTGCACTAACCCACCACCCGGATAATCGCGCACCACCATTACCAAAACCACTACTACTGTAGGTACCAATTAGCGCTATCTAGGGCTCGGTGCGTATTCGACTTTATCATGAGAGAGAAACGTATATTATACTGTACCTAGTCGCCCCGAATGGATAAATCGTAGATATTCCACCGCTGGGGTATGTGATTCACCACACAGCCACCTATTACCATCACTCTCTACCATGTCCCCTATTGGGCCAATACTCTGGCGGAACCTGCGCGTCTATAAAATATACGGCGCCAATACCGATGTGGGGAAGACAGTCGTTACCTCGATCCTCTGCAATGCCTCTACAAGGATATGGAAAGACGAAGCAACGGCATACTTGAAACCTGTCTCCACGGGGCCAGAAGATGAAGCAGACGATAAGTGTCCGCATAGCGCTAAAATCATTGATTCTTAGAGTAAATTCTAATAGGCGTGTAGGAGTAATCGAGAATAACTAGAATAATAGCGTACCGTGCTAACTTAAATTGACTTTCGTAGCCATATGAAAAGATTCACTAAAGATGTCGCTTATCGGACGTTATATCAATACAGACAAGCTGTGAGCCCTCATATTGCTGCCAAAGGAAATGTGCTTAACCTCAATCTAAACCAATTACAAAACATAGCTAAGAATATATATAGATTATCGCTAACGAGCGTATCTTGCGGTCGGTCTACGAATTTGCCTCTGAGAGAGCTTCTGCCGGGCCGGGTTGGCTTTTCATCGAAACAGCTGGCGGGATCCATTCCCCCGCCCCCTCTGGCACTACACAGGCCGACCTCTATGCTGCCCTTAGGTGTCCTGTAATATTGGTAGCAGACTGGAAACTGGGTGGGATATCATCTACTATCTCCGCGTTCGAGTCACTAAGGATCAGAGGGTACGATGTGGAAAGCGTCATCGTGTTTGAGGATACCGCTTATGGGAACTCTGAGTATCTCAAGGATTATTTTGCGAAACGATATGACCTGATGGTCACCGCCTTACCCATGCCACCTCCTCGGAATCACGTACATGGTAAAGATGAAGACGAAAAGTCCATGCTCCGGTACTATCGAGAGAAAAGCCAGGGCAAAGCGGTACGTGACACACTCGTTCACCTTGATAGCCAGCACGCCGCCCGTATCAAAGTCCTAGAGAATATGCCAGCAGATGCGCACCGAAAGATTTGGTATCCTTTTACGCAACAGAAGCTTCTTCAACCAAGCGACATTGTAGCGATTGATAGTGCCTCTGGAAACTATTTTCAGACTTTGGTTTCCGAGTCTTCAGCAACACCCGATAACAACAGTCTCTTGCGGCCATCTTTTGATGGATCGGCATCCTGGTGGACGCAAGGCCTGGGCCATGGAAATTCCTCACTGACACTCGCAGCTGCTTACGCTGCTGGTCGTTATGGGCATGTGATGTTCGCCGGGGCGATCCACGAGCCCGCATTAAAGCTAGCAACTCTGATCCTTGACAGTTTCCAGAGCCCGCGACTGAACCGTGTGTTTTTCTCAGATAACGGGAGCACAGGCATGGAAGTGGCAGCTAAAATGGCTTTACGTGCTGCTCGTGTTCGGTACGGCTGGTCTCCTGACACGAAGATTGATATCCTAGGTCTCAAGGGCTCTTATCATGGTGACACGATAGGAACCATGGACTGTGCCGAACCAAACACATATAACGAGAAAGTGGAATGGTACGAAGGCAAGGGAGTCTGGCTAGATCATCCTCAAATTCAATGTGTTGCGGGAGAATGGCAAGTTCAGGTCCCGCGTGTGATAGCGCCGAGCTATAATCAGAGCTTCTCCCATCTTTCGGAGATCTTTGATCTTGAGTCGCGCATAGCCCGGGGAGACCATAAACCCTATGAGGCATACATCCTGTCGGTTATACGAAAACACCTGGATGAGGGCCGGAAATTCGGCGCCTTGATACTTGAACCGGTGGTGCTTGGGGCAGGAGGCATGATTTTAGTGTAAGCATAAACGCTGGCCCCCCTTAATTTGCGTTGTTTCATCTTAATGTCATTCTAACTTTGGAGTAGCGACCCCCTTTTCCAACAGACATTAGTGCAGGTTGTTAGAAAGACAGCGCCAAGCTTCGGCGTAGACCAGTTTCCCAGTCGTTTTGACGACGGCAATACGTGGCGAGGGCTGCCTGTTATTTTTGACGAAGTGTTCACTGGGATTTACCGCCTGGGACGACTCACAGCGGCCTCTTTTCTTGGACTGCATCCTGATATATCAGTCCACGCCAAGTTATTAACTGGGGGACTGATTCCATTATGCATCACTCTGGCCTCTGAATGTATATTCGATGCCTTCGGAAGCGAAGAGAAGTCCGATGCGTTGCTCCATGGTCATAGCTATACAGCACATGCCGTCGGTTGCCAAGTAGCTATCGAATCTCTAACTCAATTACAGTTGATGGACAAGACTGGTGATTGGAACTGGGCCAAGTCGAGCGGTTGGATACAAGTCGACAACGAGATGAACGCCAATCTCACTAAACCACAGTCCGAGGTCTGGTCGATTTGGCCATTGTCTTTGGTACAATGGATATCTCTGCAATCCGACAAAGTCGCAGGTGTCTGGGCTGTAGGCAGTGTGTTAGCTATTCACTTACATGCAGCCGATGGAAGTGGGTACACGAGCACTGCTGCTGAAGGTCTGCGTAAGAGACTGCTAGTTGGCTCTGACGATATTTCAGGGGTATCATGGAATGTGCACTCCCGGGTACTTGGTAATGTTCTGTACATGATGGGAAACCAACGGACTACAGAGTCTGAAGTGGGAGAGATATCGGAGCTTTTACGTATTGCACTTAAGCGGTAACTGCAGCGATAATCTAGCCATTTACTATAGTTCCAATAATCCAAATGAGGGTACATTGGAGTCCCTTACAGTAACTCTTAATCTATAGCTCACGACGAAGCTATGCGATCTCGTAGGCTAGGGGTTCAGAATACATACTTAACACCTTGTTGGTAACAGTCATCACTGGCTATGGTAGTACCGATTGAAAGTGAAGGATTAAGCAGGCATGTAGATTACTGCCGGCTAAATCTATCTAGTCATACAGCTCGTTCTCTCTCTCTCTCTTGTTTGGGGTGTCAAAGAAATGGTTAGTATACTGCGAAAGTGTGGCATTTCACATTAAAGGGACAGCATTATAGACCAAAAACCAAGTACATTAGTCATTCTCAAACATTTGACTTACAATCTCATAATTTCATCCTTAATATTTCACCTCTCACTGAGTTAACTGGGCAGATTATGGTTTCATTTTTCCTTATCTAGCTCTTCCAATCCCCGCTCCTGGCTTTATCTTGGGGTATGTATCATTTTGGTATGATTTCGGAGTAGTTATGGCACTTGCCTAGAAAATGCCAGAATGCAACATCACCTACCCCTCTGCTCATAAGATAAGTGAGTCTCCCAATTTATTAAATGAAGTGAAAACCCAGCCATGACGGGTAACTATATTCTTTCACTGTTTATAGTATTAGCTTTCATCTCACGCGATTAAGACAGTAGAAAGTCACGTATTAGGTCTCTGGCAATCGACGATATGCTCATGGCAAAACTCTTATCATTAGGGGGGTTTTCATGGTCTATGGCTAGTGCAATCGTTACAAGAGTGTCCACTGCCAGTCTTCCACAGTCCAGAGCCGACGTATCAGCCTGCAAGCTTAAGGCAGACCAAAATGTCTATCTGAGTGCGGGGTTTGGCTATGAGCTGAACTGCGCGCCGAGTGTCGGTACTCTCAGTGCATTCATGATATTCGTGGACTTTTCGGATCAAAGCGCCAACGAGAGCTCGCCGGAGGTCCTTCGTGACTTTTTTCTCCCGGCAGCGGCAGAATGGTATAGCACAGCGTCCTATGGTGCCCTAGATCTATCTGTAAGGGCCGATACCTCGCGCTTTTACCGTATGCCGGCTACGGCAGCTAGTTATAACTGGGAACGTGGACTCACTGCTGAGGTGCATGAACGCTACATCCAGGATGCACTGGCTTCGTATAACGCCACGATCCCCCCGGTCGACGTCCTGTACATTGTGCCAACAGCCAACGCCAGCGCCATCACTTATAGTCCTACATTTATAGGTGACGTCACAACACGCGATGGTACTTATGTCGCGAAGAAGTCTGTTACCTTCGGGTATGATGGTTATAAGACGTGGGGGTTCCTCGTGCTGAATCATGAGACGGGACACACAATGTGTTTGCCTGACTACTACCCATACAATGGCAGTGCCACTGGATTGTTCATTGGAGGCTGGGATCTAATGGGGCTTATTAGCGGGCCGAGCCCGGATTATTTTGCTTGGGATAAGTGGCGACTGGGCTGGCTTGCAGACTCCCAAGTTGACTGCGTGGCTGAATCTGGACAGACCTTACACGTGTTGTCGCCTATAGAGGAGATTGCAGGTGGAAAGAAGGCCGTTGTAGTGAAGCATAACGATAGCGAGGCTCTAGTTATAGAGGTACGCTCGTCTACAGGACTTGACACAGGGTCATGCGCGACAGGGGTGCTCTTGTATACCGTCTCGACTATCATCGAAACTGGAGAGGGTCCGGTAAGGGTGTTGAATGTGACACCCAAGTCCGGCGGGTGTGCAGGTGATGAACTTAATGATGCTACACTAACATTAGATGGTACGAGTTCGTATACAATTGTAGAGTGGGGTGTTAAGGTCACAGTTGTGGCCAGGGATGGCAAGGACTTTGAGCTCGTTGTAGCCGTCGACTAGAACTTTAGCATAGATTATTATACCGGTAGAAAAGGGGCCCTTAATACTGAAAAGGTCCATAATTAGCCTGTCTTGGAAATTTGAGACTAGAATCTACCCCTGTAGAATAATTATATAATTATAGACCATCTACATGGGTAGTACATACATCCTTAGACGAGTGATCTCACCTCCCAAACTTCAGTTCAATACACTCGCCTCCCTTCCAGCTTTTCTAGATGCCGGGGAATGTGAAACCTGGTAGGTTGGGCCAGTTGCCAACCTCGCCTGGATCGCCTCCAATGCGCACCCAGACAGAATGGCTGGGCGTCGGGCCATCCAAAACAAACAGTTGATACCATGCCGGCGGGCTAATATTAGCATTGGGCGGCGCCGTAACGGTGCACGCGCTACCCGCACAAGTAAAGGCTGGGAAGATGGTCCGCTGACCCATATTATTGCCGTGGGTCGAGCCGACGGCCGCGATGAGCGACACCTTTACGGCGCCGGTGAATGTCGAGGTTAGCGTGAAAGGCACGGTCTGTCCATATGCCCAGTCCGTGTTCTGGATCGTGAAGGTCGGCTTTGGCGCCCCAGACAGGATATAGTCGGGAGAGAAGTACTCAAGCCGGTACTCCTCCGGGTTGACTCCGTCTTGCGGATCAGAGCCAGATACTAGTACGCGTCCGTCGTTCATGAGCACCGCCTCGGAGTGGTACAAGCGTGCGATAGTTGAGTTGGCAAGCTGCGTCATCCGAGAGCCGATTGCTTTGGAAGGGTCATATAGCACGGCGCCCTTATTAGGGTCAGGTGCTAGGCCGAAGCCGGCACGGCCATTCACAGCGCCGTTCAGGATCAGGTAGCGACCATCAGGGAGGTTTACCATGCACGTAACGACACGGGTCGACGGCTAAAATTAGACGTCAGTAGAAGAGCAGTGGGCGTCATGAAGAAGGTGTGCCAGAATTGAGGAGAGATAGGGAAGTGCAGTTGCTCACCATTCTTTCGATAACCCATTGAGCACCTGCGACGTCCGGCTGTGTGGAAATGCAGTTGTCCAGACCGAAATTTGCTCCGTCAGTTGTCCCACCACAGATCAAGACGGTCAGCGCTTCGGTGTAGGGCGCGGATTGGGGTAGGAGACTTAGTGTTCCTTGCAAGGGGTAATTTCGCCCAGACTCGGGATTGTTAACGGCACCAGGCATCTGCGGGAGCATTTTAGTCGTACTAAAGTCGGTCTGTGAGATGAGCCGGGCTTCATTATACTGAGCGAAGAATATGTTACCCGACGGCAGAACGGCTAGGAAGGGATATGAGTTGACCTTCTCGACGTTCTCGAGGTAATCCAGGTAAGTTGAGTTTGTGACTCCAGCGGGTCTTGGTAGGATCTCGCAAGTTGGAACTATAGGACCATCCGAACCGTTCTCACCGCCCATGACGAGGACTGATCCATTACTGAGCACCATTGCACTAGGGTACCAACGGGCATCCAACAGCGCCAGTTCAGTTACGTCCTCCTCCCAGTCGTTAGTCCCATTGACTCCTAGGCCTGGCTGAGGTGTGAAAAGCCGGACGCCATACAGCGATTCAACGGACCACCCGCCCACGTTCAACTGACGACCGGCTTTATCTGGTAGGACTAGCGACGCAGAGCAGAAGACATCAGTCTTGAGCTGGAGCTCGCGAAAGGCGGTGCCGTATTGCGGTGCAAGTGTGGGATCAAACTCGAATGAGCCACTGCTATTGTCATATACCTGAGTGCCATGCTTCTCCACGAAAACAACCTTCTGATTAATGCCCACAACACTGATCAAGGGTAGAAGAGGTGCAGACATGATGAAATCATAGCTTCCTGCTGCGATACCTTGAGCGTACGTCCATGTCGTGAGAGGTGCTCCTGTCCACTGGTAATAGGAAATCCTATTTCCACCTCCTAACATAAAATTAGTCATTCACTCACGTCAACGAGAAATGCAATAACAAACCACAGAGGTGCTGAGCATCGCCTGGGCAAGCAATGTTACAATCAGTTTCCGGCGCCGTGGTGACTGCTGACATATCGCCACAAACTAGGCACATGTTAATCTTGCACTCTGAGAAGTCCTAATTAAGTATGTGCTTCAGGATATATACTGTTAATTCCCTTAGGGGACTAACGGTGTCGTTTACCCCAGGGCAGTTTTCACTTACAACATTGGTAGCCATATTCGACGCCGCCTGCATTATATCCGAATTGGCTGCAGCCAGATATACAGGCCTCAATCGTAGCATTTTGCTCGTCAATACTCATATACGCTAGCACGCGAGCGTCAATGGCATCGCTATGGTCGCCATTAGCTTCGCGCGATCGCGTCGTGTATCAGCGGGTCTTCTATAACTGGCCTATACATACACAACACATCCGTAGTATTCCCAGGAGCCAGGAAGATCATCGGTTAGTGCAGTGGGAGGCTGATATACGGTGATGGTTTCGTTGGAAAAGACGGAGAGTATGTTGCCAGCACCGCATCGCTGGGAGGCATCACCGGTGCAAGGCGTGCTGCAGTCCGCGTCATCTGTTAGGTTGGCGCCGTTCCGGAGGAAATCGTCACAGAAGCATTGAGATGCGTATTCTAACCCAGCCACACTATATCCACCGTCGATGCAGGTAGTGACGCAAGATTGGATCGTGAGATCAGCGTTATCTGGCTGCTGATCAATGAACGCCCGGCCGTTGAGGCCCTCGGTATAACACCCTCTGTAAGCCCAGGTGCCAGGAAGCTGCGGCACGGATCCCACCGGTGACGGAAGGGATGCCATCACTTTGAAAGAGAGCTGGATTCAAGGAAAACAGGTAACGAGTGTGGTTAGTGAAGGGAGGGACCGGATCGACTGTACGAGGAGGGTCAGATCTGGGTATTAAACCAATTTCCGAGTGAGAGCTGACATGTCAATGTGCCCGGCATGATGTGAGCTGAGCCTTGCGCAGAAGTGTTATCGTACCACTCGCCCGTATTTGGGTCGATATTGGGTGGTCTATAGATGTGACGGCCGCTCAGCGACCCGAAATTGCAGAACGGCGTATGCATGTAAGACAAAAAAGGATTAGATTTCCATATCCCTCACCGCCAGCACGATGTAACCCTGGTATCTACATAAAGCATGCAGTCAGAAGTTGTGAATTTATATTTCTTACAGCCTTCGACGGTTGATCACTATCTAGGCAAATATGTCATGAAAATGAGTGTGAACTTGAAGGAAACTCGTTTTTTTATTCCAATTTTTTCTTTTTCCCTCATATACTGTCTTACATACCTAATCTTATCACGGAGGCCTAAACACAGAAAAAGGGCGATTCATTCACTAGATTATGGGTAGCTGAACAGTAGCGGATGGCTGAGTGTCTCGGTACTGGCAGTTTTCACGGACTACATATACTGCTGGATTGCTCCACTTTAACGACGTCGTGGTCGGACGAGACATTCGGAACCGGGCATTTAGAAATCCTTGGCAGAGCGGCCACGGGATGCCAAGGACATCGCGATACCGGCAGCGCTGCTATTAGAACAATACCTTAATATATGTATGTATAGTCAACCTTTAAGACGCCCTATAGCTTGCTATGCATAGGGTTAGATAATAAGAGGGGCGCCCATCGCGGCTACTAATAAGAACTTCATTTTAGCAAAATGTGGGTGAAGATCGGGGCGTAAATGCGGCCAAGGGTAGAGATTCACTGGAGGATGCAGTGGCTTTGGGATTAATATAAGTATTAGTATAAGTAAAATAGTGATGCGTTGTTTTGTGCTGCTTGATTTGCTCAGAGTAAAATACTTTACAGCCATGATGCTAGGGGCCATTTATGGCCTGTCACTGCTCGTCGGTATTGCATAGGCAGATAATAATGAAACTCGTGTGTGGGTGCAGTTTTCGGATCCTCGGCCGTGTTAGTGAGATAGGTGCATACACGATCCGGAACACGTAAGTCTCTCTCTAGCGATTGCTACGCTAAGGATCTCAGCTGGATAGCCCTTGGGCTATGGTGGCTGCACTACTGTCTGGTTACTGACCTGTAATAAGCAAGCGATGATCAACAAGGGATAGCAGTATGACCCACAATCTCGTATTCCCTTAGCACTTGCAGGTGGATTATTATGGAGGGGTATTCGTCAGGGGTCATGATCTGCGATCGTGGCTGCCAAACCGTTTGCATTGACTCCTGGTCATTCTGAGTAGTACGATAAACGGGTTGAATAGGCTAAGCAGCAGTTTTACAAGGGCGTATGCGTACATGGGGGGGAAGGGAAAAGTAGTGAAATGTGGCGGCAGTGACTTTTTGAGCAAGGCTGTAATGTGATCTACTCGAAGGAACGATCAAAATAGGGCGCCGATCTTAAAACAAAATTTTCAACTACCTGAATGCCGAAGTAAGCTAATTTGAGTTGTCGCTCCTACACAGGACTTAATTACACGGTACGGCACAGCCACACTTCTGTGGCTTGTGATCTAATAACGAAATCGCTAGTGTTTAAGGGCAAGATTCCCACTCAGTAGACTTGTTGTTTTGTCCGTATAGGCCTATAGGTATTATGATTCAACCAGGCCGATAAGACAGTCATATTGATTGTGAAAACATCTAGTGACGAGGACAAGTTGAATGTGGCATAACTCAAACCGAACCTTGAAAGAAGCGCGATTTCCTAAGGTTGAGCCGGTCGCAATTCTTAGTAGCAGATGCACATAGACGACCCATAGGTCATGTGACAGGTGGTTTAAAGTCCGAACGATAAGAGCCAGGGTGTGCGCATTCGTAGGCACCTCCTGGACGCATAAGATCAAGCATCTCTTTAAAGTTCTCGATGCCGGCCTATTCAAGCGGTATACTAACCATAGAAAATGATCGATATTATCGCGTAACTACTAATAATACTGGTAGGGCTTTCGTTATATAACCTAATTATACTGCTACTTAGTATAGATCTTCTTGAAATATAGTTTCTAAAGGTTGAAGCCTTGCGGCGTTGCGAATTACCGCCAACTATGAGACAGATTAGGATAAAAGGAAACCGTCAGATTCCCCATTCTTCCAATGGCAGACCGCCAATCTGCTTGAGGAATTCTTTGGGAATCTATGTTACGTAGCTTGTATAAACGTAAGTACTAGCTTTTGAAGTTACGTAGAACTTTGCGACGAAGGTCACCTCAGAGTCAATTGTTACCTCGTTGGCTGTTTTAGGGAGGTTACAGGAGGGGTTGTCGCAAGTGCAGAGCATTTGAGCATAAGTAGCTTTGTTAATGTCGCTCGGTCTATGGAAGGGTTGCTACAACGAAAGGCAGGTGGCAAATATTAAATCTCGTTATACCTGAAGAGGAGGGGGGGGCTTGGTAGATGTTTAACAGCGGTAAGTAGAGAGATACTAAACCGTCATACTTATAAATCTAGTGTCTTATAGCTTAGTGCCAACGTTGGGAAGTATTTCCAACACAAATAATATATTCAAAGGTACATGATCAGTGTTTGTGCGAATGCCGGGCTTTTAATGAGGGTTGGGAAAATAATCTTTTAGTTGATAATGTATACTTGGAAATATGAGGAGTGCTGGTTGGCAATAGTCCTGATGACGATGATTGGTGCACTGGTACTGTTGCTAAGGCTAGTAAGATATCTTTCGGCCGTATTAAGTGTGATACGTAAATGTCCAGATAGGGGCTCTCAAAGACGGTGCTTAATAATGTTGCTTCATGACAAGGTACCTTAATAGAGCACCCATGGGTCAATGATCCAGTTGTACCTAGTCGTCGATTATCATGCAAGTGTATTAATATAAAGACCAACATCTTATAGTCGGCTGAGTGCATCTTGAATGACCGCCCAAGCATGCTGCCGCTTGTATTCTGGGCTGAGTTGGTCATCGGAGAGTGGATTGTAGTTCATCCACAGCAACTGTGGTGTTATATAGGAAAAGTTTGTATTTTCCCCTTTCGTCCCCATGTTCTGCATCATGAGTGAAGACATTACCTTATTTCGCCTTATTTCTTCCAGATCGACAAACTTTTCTACCTCTATTCGTTCTTTTCTGCCCCGACGCTGATGCAAGAAGGCTAACACGAGCGCCGCCATCGCCGCGGCTCCTGGTGTTGAAAAAGACGTTCCATCGTCTAGACGGAAACCACCTCCTTTGGCTTCTGGCCAGTGTGTGATAATACCTTCGCCCACGACCATGAGATTATGGGTCGCAGGTGCGGGAGGCGGGGTAAAGTTTGACGTCTTTTGACCGCCCTCTTTACAAGAGTGTATTCCGATTGCGTAATCGAGATCTCTTCCCGGCCACGCGGCTCCGCTTGGATTATTATTACCATCGTTGGACATTGCTGCAAAGACAAGTATCTTCCCTCTTGCGCGCTCTAGGGCCTGTTTCACCACTAAGGGGGGACGATTAAATCCAAAAGACATATTGATTATATCGACTTTTTTTTCGATGGCCCAGTTTATTGCCTATTCTATATTAGTCGCATTATCCAACAAACATAATAATCTCGGAGTGTGTAAAACTCACATCAGCTACTGCGGCCGGCTGGGGACTAGCGTTGCTCGTACTTTGTCCCGCCGTCTGAAGATGTGGTGGCAACCCGCGATTCTTATCACCTTCACAGATTCTGGCAACATAGATATCAGCTCTAGGGGCAAGACGTAAAATTATTCCCGTCACTTGGGTCCCGTGACCGTCAAGGTCTACCCCATCTCCCTCTTGACTATCGTCGTATCCGCAAAAGTCGCGAAATTCCTTGATCCTATCCCGCTGCTTGACGTCGCGGGGATCGCTTTCGGGCTGGCTATTCCTGAATCGAAGTGCCCGAGGATTATCCCAGTCACTGTGCTTGGAATCGAACCCCGTGTCTAGAATTGCAATCTTAACTCTCCTATCTTTTTCATGAAACTCGAAGAATTTGTTCCATGTATTAATCAGTCGGTCGTATGTCGGCGATTGAACCATATCAGGGCTAGACAAGTTAGACTAAGGATTATTGCTCTCTAGTTGGTAAGTTCGATACACGTTGACTTACCCCATACGCGATGTAGAGAACAATGTGCCATCAAATGCTCCGTTGTATAGCTCATTCTCATTGAGATTCACAGTTGTTGCGGCAGTGACATGCGTAAGCTGTTCGACTTCTTGCTCTACTTCTTCATTCGTTTTCTTCCACATGGCTTCTGTCTTGTGATATTCGATCATAGCTAATTTCCGACGGCGAGTGTCTAGGATTGTTGCTATAAACTTGGTGTTCCGGATCTCGCTTATTAGTATATCTAAAGTTTGTTTGTGCTTCCCTTCGGCTGCTAGATCCAGCGCCGTTGCATCGCGGTGTGTCTTGGAAAGTATGTCCGCCTTGTGCTGTAGCAGCACTTGCACAGTTCTCCTCCGCCCCTTCTCAGCTGCCAGAAGTAGGGGAGTCCAGCGACGATTTGTGGTGAGGCTGTCGACTGTTGCCCCTGCCTCTAAAAGCCTTCGCACAGTAGTGTACTCACCTCCACGTGCCGCATGGTGAAGCGCTGTCCAGCCCGATTGATCTTTGCCATTAACCAAGTCGGGCTGCTCCCATGCCGACATATCTAAGACATATTCGATGACACCCAGTCTGCCTCTTGCCGTGGCCCAGCACAGCATTGCCAGCAGATCTAGGTTTCCTTGCGCATTGAAAAACCGGGACAACTCGCCGCTGCGCTGGCATCGCAGCAGGTCTGACCTATACCTTGAATTTTCCGTCCACTTACTCAAGATAGCCATGATCTGTTCGCGACGTGTCCCGTCCAGGGCCTGAGCATAATAAGTAGCATCGTTACCCTGGGCGTCCCTCGAATAATTCGTGCCAAAAGCAGCGAGGACCAGAACAATAGCAGGCGACCCCTTTTGGATGGCTATCTGCTGAGCGGTGATCCCATTTGCAGTGACGGCGTTTACAGAGGCGCCTTTTGCGGCCAGCAATTGTACCGATGCTAGATTTTCGCGAAGGGCAGCTCTATGTAACGGAGTGTGTCCTCGAAGATCCACTTGCTCGGACGTTGACGCGGCGTTTAAGTCTGCTCGGCGTTCTATGAGCGCCATTATAACTTCTACAGAGCCACTCTCTGTAGCAAAAGTCAAGGCCGTGTACCCCGTATAGCTCCTTGCATTGATATCCGCACCGTACTCAAACAAGATCTTCACAATGGCCACGCGCCCATTGCACGCAGCCTCGTGAAGAGCAGTGCGCCCACGAGGGTTTCGGGCATCGACACAACCAGGGTAATCTTTCAATGTTTGCACTACAGTGTCTATGTCGCCGACTTCGGTGGCCTTGTGCAGAATATCGCCTGCGCCCCATGAGACTAGATTTGGAGATTTTCTACCGGGCGATTGAGATCTTGTGCGAGACCAGTTTTGATGTTTCGATGTTTGTGGGTTGAGGAAGCGCCCATCATCCTGACCCCCCATCATGGTAGTATTCCTAGAGCTTTTACGGGCGCTTGCTCGGGCTGGCAAGGAACATCATAAGATGTTTTGGGGGATCATCTGGGCGAAACGCGATGTAAGCAAAACTTATCTAACCTTGGCCAGTCCAGATAACGTTTAGACTACCTAGATAGTCTATCTAGTACGATACCTTTGTCACGTGCTACTGCAAAATCCGTAAGCAGAACCCATGTCTTGGCCCTCGCCAGCAATCATATTCACTTATATAGCGTCACTTCTCGAATATTGAATCTGTTGATTTATTCACCACCATGAAGGGCACCGGCTTTCTCGCGGGTGACATGAAATGGCACGTATACCGCTACCCTCAGAAGCCGAAAACCCTCATGGTGATCGGCAGCATCCTTACCCAGCCCGATGATCTGGAATCCTCGCTGAACTACTCTAGCGGAATCCAGCCGCTTGGACCAGACCAGGTCATGGATCAGACCCACGCCGTGAGACGAATTATGAGATCTGAACTGTCAAGGAATGCCGGTGGCCGGCTGAAAGCTATGATCCCTGTAAATCCCTTCATTAGTGCGGGGGCAGGCATCGAGCTAGATCGGACGACACAGCTCGACGCAACCGTGGATGCTCTTAACATTCGCGCAGTAGCCATCATGCCGGACACGGCGGAAGAATATATCAATAGGGCATTGGCAACACCAAGAGTAGTTCGGTACGCGAAGGAGGGCCTATGGGCCCGCTCTCTGTACCTGATCGTCGGCACTGCGACGTGTAGGAATCTGGTCGTGGGCGATACTCAATCACAGGGAAACAAAGTGTCGGCAGAGCTAGATGCTGCTATCCTGGCATCAGGCCTGGAAGCCGGCGCTGGAGTCTTCAAGGGCCAAGAAGCATCCGCAAGTTCGAAAATACAGGTTGAAGAGGAATGCGATTTTGCATACAGGGTTAGAGAGTTCCAATACTCCAGGAGGAAACGTGGGATTAAAAAGACAAAAGACTGGGTTGAAGGAGCCATGTTTACCAACGATTCAAGCACAAGCACGACGCCGTTAACCAGCGCCGAGGCCGAGGAATTGTCAGACGAGATCCCGACATTTGGCGGGTTTGAAGACGACGACGAAGATATTGGGGAAGATGGCGAGATGCTAACGGGTCACGAACCATAGCTAGATTGGAAGGAATAACTATTGTCAGCCATCCCTCAAGTTTTTGACAGCCACAATCTTGCCACAGCAATCATTCGGTGATTCGTTTAGAGAGACCCTTGGATATGCGGCCAATCAGAAGCCTTAGCCACAGCTTCCTGAACATGCGCTTCTGCCTAGATGATACATCCTTTTCGGCTTTTTACGACTTACATCGCAACAGTCACATTGTTACATCTGTTCGACATCCTTCCATCTCTCTCTCTCTCTCTCTCTCTCCGTTTTGCTTTTTTGACATGTATGATACATCAGTACCATCATAGATTTCTTTTCACCTCAGGAAGAGCTCTATCGAGCGCAGGAGCAGCATCAACGGAAACAGAAAAGTCGCAATATTCGACTCAAACGTTGGCTTCAAGCTGTAATAAAAAACAGGCCCTATTTGGGTACTAAGCGCCAGACGTAGAGCCTGATTGTGAGCTCTATTTAAAATACCGAGAGCCAGATTACGAGCTGCCAACTAAGCGCGCGCGCCACTCGATTGACGATCCCTCCCGCGACCGTACCGATTACAAGAGTCCGACGCTGCCCTACGACACGCCACCTGCCAGCAGCGGCCGAGAGCTTATGCGGAACAGCGATGATTCTGGGTTGCAAGAGCCTCCTACGCGGCATAAGGTCGCGCGACCTTGAAAACCACCAGCAAACTGAAGCTCTCGGAAGTGCCAATACATTTCAAGGTGCTACCTTTGACTGACAATCGCGCCCGCGAAATTCTTCCCTCCGACATCCACGGCTTATACTATTGTATTCAGAAGACGTCCAGCGGTGGGAGGGTTTTCCCGCGCGAGATACAGGATGATCCACGGACGTTCGGGGTTCACACCCACGACCGCTCGTTTTATAGCCCTGAACGCAACCATCCTCAGCCCAGGGCAACTTTGGAAAGGCTATGTAATATTGTGCAAGCCAGTCGCGAATCGTCGCATTACCAACGTCATGAGAGTGGTTGGAATCACACAGTTCACGCGCTGCTGCTCAACTGTCATACGGCCAAGACTGCCTAAGACCTACAGGAAGCTATTGACTGGTTATATGCGTACGCGCCCAACAGTCTCAGACCTACCCACCTGTATGGAGGCTATTGGAGAAGGAAGGTCACCTGGACCTGCAACCATATGCAAGGACAGCCAACAGTCCCAGAGGGTACCAGAATGTATAGACTATAGCCTAGGACCTTTGGGTACAAAAGGGACCGATTCCTCCAGACTGAAAGGAAGAAGGGAATCATGGACCTTGTGAAACCAAAGTGATTTATTAGTTGAATACAGACCTTGTTCCAAGCCCTATAAATCTAGCCCTTGTCACATCAACTCAGTCTGCACTACTTACATGCAAGGGAACCAAACCAGTTAAAAGCCCGCGCACGTTGCGAGCCTGTTATGAATGCGACAATCGACGGCGACTCTATCTCGCTTGTTAAGGTGCCAGGAGAGGGTGCGAAGCTCTTCTGCTCTGTCGAGCCAGACCAAAACCTGACGCGGAGAGCTCCATACGAAACATCATCGGCGTCCAGTGTGGGCGCCGGAATCAGCATATCTTATACTGAGACAGTGCGTGCGGCACTGCTACGGGGGGGTGCGTTGATTAGGTCATCAAGACCCTGGTTTTCTTAGTTTTCTCTATTTATTAGCCAGGAAGAAGATAGTTCTCTACAGGAGACACAGATAGCATATGCGCGGCATCGATGCTTTTGGTATCGACCGACTAGGTCGCGGTACACTCTTTATAGTGGTTTAGCTACACCAATATTACTTGATTGCTTTACAGACTCATTTTTATTGCCTCAAATCTCTAGAAGTGATTGAGATGGCCGCGGCCAGTCCTCTAGAGTGCGTTGTGTGTGTATTGCACGATTTGTTTCAATACCCATACCCCTACCAACAGCAAAAAGGACGGCTACACCTTTATTCTTGGCCTCTCTGGCCAAAGTATTCTAAACGAGACTATCCGCAATTTTGTACTGTGGGTCGATGGATTGCGCCGGAAGTCACATGGCAACCATACGGCTCACCAGCCTTTCGCTCATCGCAAGATCGATTGAGACTAAAGCTGAGGATGGAGAACCGAACGATGCCATTAGGCAAATCTGTATTTGGTTTGCAGCATACCACAAGCGTATGTATTATGTTCGCAACAATTGGGATATCTTTCGGAAGAGGCGCGTCCTCGCCACAACAGATTACCGCCTAGTAACAGTCCCCTTGATCAACGTAGTCGGTCCAATTTGGAACTTTTATTTTTCTTACGGTCTCAAGACGCGTATTCATATATACGGGCCTTTGATTATTGGATCTATGGCGGATCTCGCTTTGGCTTACGCGTTATTTACCTCGCTTGTGGCTATCAGAGAAGCGACTGAAGTGATCTATCTTGAAGCTACGAAGAAGTGGTTTGTGTGTATACTCAATTGGATAGTATAGTAGGATAAAGAGTAGGAGGGAGGCGATAAAACCGCTGTGTAACGACATACAAGAAAAGGGGTAGTATGTTCTCTTGATGCTTTCGTAGGATCAAGGCTCTTTTTGCGCGACGATGCAATGATTTATGACCGGATGGGCATGATCGATTGATCTGCACGGTTTCATTCCAGCTCTACCCGGTTTGTTGTACCTTCCTACATCTTGTTTATCAATCCGACGCTGAAATGAATGCTGATGCCCGCCCGTGTCTGGCTATAATACAAGTCATACGGAGAATTAGGTTGGAATTGCAAGAATAGGTAATCTAAGCCTTGCACTACAATACTAAATCTAGCAAACTCTTATAGTGTCCGTTCCAACTTGTCTAAACTGTGCTACAGGCCTTGGTAGTAGAACCCCATGCCACCCATTAGAATAGGCGTACAAGAACCGCTATATAGGCCATGTTGAAGTCTATCTCTACAGATTCGGGATATTCTCGACAGAATTGAGGGGGTGGAACTTTCCTTTAAGAGAAAGGCGTCAGAAGATTTAGTCCTAGAGTGCATAGGAGGGTTGCTGTGACGAGGAAGAAGGGTGTAGAGCCGACTTTAAAGTAACCAACCAGCGCAGTACAGAGTATCAGAACAAGACTTTCACGGGATAATTGTGGTCAATGTCAAGACACGAGGGACCGACAAGGGCTACAAGCGTAGGGATTTCAAAGCTGTTCCTAAAGGGGATCCAAGGGATCGCCGCATTCCATGGACGAAGGCTTGATGCTCACATCTACCTCATTCGTGTAACCCCCGATGGCGAGCGTGCACAATAAGCAGTTACTTGTATGTATAAATATTAAGAACAAAACAGCATTTACAAAATTAAAATTATTTATTTGCTAAAGAAAATTTAAACGCAATAAAACTACTGGCTAGGTGTAACTACCTACCTAGGTATAGAAAAGTAACTGACAAGTACCTACTGTAAGGTGTCTTTTCAACCCCGTGACTTAGATATAGGATAAGCGGGGTTATTCAATAAGAGATACACCTAATAAGAGAATAGTTCTACTAGGGAGTCTCGGAAAATAGGTTTATTGAGTTATCCGGATATGCAAAAGAAGCCTTGATACTCCACATCTAAGTCACAAGTTGAAACAGCATCTAATGGAATAAAGAGTCTTTTTCGTTTGCCAAGTTTGCATAGTTTACCCAGGATGCCGACAGCGTTGCCGGGTCAACATATGAGCCCACTTCGGAATTAGCTCAAACTGCAGCGTGATTACCCCTCGACCATCATAGTTTGGGCCAAAACACTTAACTTCTTATCGCCCTAAACACAACGGCTCACGATGGCTGGTATTACACATACACAACGGGAACTCGGCTGGAATGTCAGATTCTTTGTCGGTTCCGGCTTCAATCCTTCCAGTTTTGCGGGTTTCTATCAGCAGGACAACTACCTGACCGTTGGGCAGGTATGTCGCGATTTCGACCTCTGCTTTATCCCTCTGACTGCACCAACCGCCGGCTGGACACGCGCATTAGTTCCGCGGAATGCAGGTCCATTGATTCTCTTTGACGTAGATGCTATCTCGAAATTCCCTACCCCTTTGGCCGGGGAGTGCAACGACTATTACTACGTGTTCCATAACCCAGCCTGCGACGATAGAGCAAAACAACACGACTTAAACAGTACGCAAACAATGCATTTCCTTTCGATTTGAACCCCTTCTTCGATTTAAGGGTTGATCATACTAATTTATGACTACAGGTGATTGCGTAATATCTGCGGACCGGCCCCAACAACGACTCGATAGTCGCTACTTACCTATCGGCTACGAACCGAACGAAGGGGTACTCCGGACAGTTCCTTTACGCGGGAAGAAACGCCCGCGCACACCTTCTCCGTCTCGCAGCCTCTCGCCAAACAAAAATCCCGAAGACGTCGAAGACGATTTCCCAGAGTCAATCATCTCTGAAGAGGAGGCACGGCCGATAATTAATGATTTCCGCCGGACAATCCTCACAGCCGGACAGACGAAATGTGCTGTCAGTCGAAAAGGAGGCGCGTGGTGGCCTGGAGGCGGATTGAGTATGGGTATAGTAATGGAAGCTGCACACATCGTTCCCCAGATTCACTGGAGCAAATATCCGGCCCAGGACCAAAGTATTGCTTCTTTGGATGACACTGCTGCACTCAAAGATGCGTGGGAGGCTACGTGGCATATGTCAAATGGCCTTCTTCTTTCCGTGCAGATTCACCGGTTATTTGATGCGCGGCTTATTTCTATCGACCCAACAACACAATGCATTCGGGTGTTCATGCCCTGTGACTTTTTGACTGAATATCATGGTAAAAAAGCTCTCTTGCCGCCGGACGTCAGCAACTCGGCCCTACGTCATCACTATGACATGTGTTGCATCGAAAATATGACCGCAAAAAGACGAGCAACAACGACTATCGCGTCTTTGCGTAGGAACTCTAAGACGAAGCTTTCCGCCGCAACTAACCCGTCTATTCCAAGGAAAGATCCTTCTAAGCCCCAGTTTCCAACACGAGAATCAAAATCTAGGGACGAAAACACGGAAAGGGGTCCAGATGAATGCCAGGACACAGATCTGCCGCTTAGTCCGCCGTCTAGTGAGCCAGGATCGCAGCGTCTGTGGCGCTGTGGAGGATTGCTTTTCACGAGTGAGCAAGAGGTAGATTTGATGCGTCAAAAAGGCTGGCTCGTCTATGAAGTCCGGGACAGAGACAACGACGGGGAGGAAGGGGAGGAAGGGGAGGAAGAGGTGCGCGGGAGACCTAGGAAACGGCTGTGTAGAGCGGGCTCTTAGTCTATAAGTGAGGGTAGCTAGAAGTATGCATCTTAATTCTCTGATTACAGAGTTTTCTCGACATGAATTAGCCTTATCTACAGCCATCCACTTGATCCTAAAACCAAACAACCAGTGTCAAGAACATAAGAGAGGAGAGACCTCTAATCCAGCCTGGTCGTTGTTTTTCGTTCTAGTTCAACCCCCAAAGCAGATTTGATATCTCCATATCGTTAATCAAACCGACTGCGTCGCTGCGACGAAGTTTTCAGCATCTTTACTATATAGGAGCACCGGACAAAATGCCATTCCCGACAACCTAAGACCGGGACAGCCGCCGGCTGCCCGTGAGGCTACAACTATGCCCGAAACATCTAAACCTGTACTAGAGCTCGATGCGAAAGCCCCAATAGTCATTGAGCTGCGAGCCGAATCTACAAGAATGCGCAACGCTGCAGCAACGGGAGCCCTGCGGTTCCTGAAACGATCGATCCTGTGCCGATTATCGATCTATCAGCGAGATCGAGTTCTACTTTGCGCATCGATTTGACTAGCTCGAAGCTGAAAAGTTCTCTAAGATCCTCGACAGACAACCGCACTAGCTACGTATCTATAACAAGTTCTGCTAGTGGCAATCTCAAGTCGAGCAGATTACCTCGCGAGTGCGGGAGATAAGGCGAACAGATGAAGCATGGGAGTTGGCAGGCGTATTTACTTCACCGATGTTCGGTTGTCAGAAATTTGATCACATGTGTGACTAGGCGCGAGTTTTAGTTTCAGCTAGCTCAGCACTATCCCAGGAGAGTCGCGGCAGATCACGGATCCCGGAGTCGACTACAAAAAAATAGACAGGTCAGATGACCTAAAAGGAACTGGAAGGTAAGGAGACGGAGTATGTAATTCAAGGCACCGTGAGGGGTACTTACTTTTAGCAACGTGTAAGCTTTGGTTTTATTTACTCAAAGTTATGTCTATGTTTAGGCTTAACATGTCCTCCAAGTTTCGTCCATTCAACACCGAAATAGGAATTTAGCTTTTCTCCAGCCTACCAGCCTAAGAACCTATTCATAGATTGTTTACATGCTCTTTGTAACTAATAATCTCGACCACATCCTGTTCCGCAAATCAAATCTACGAATCCTGCACATGGAACGAGCGAGCGTAGTCGGCGACCTCGCCAACGCTGGCCAAAATAGCACCAAACCGGTAATACCAGTCCGCGCCCTCGCGGCCTTGGATGAGATCAATGTGCCATGTAAAGCTCCCGTCAGAATACTTTGCAGCAGCTAGTGGTGGCACGGCAGTTAGCGATACAGTGGGCCGCAAGCTAGCACGAACAGACTTGGCGCTTACCGTCGAGGACAGTAGTAGTATCGTTGTAATCATAAACTGGTGACCCGAAGGGACCAGTGTTGCCCACGAAAATTGGGTTGACTAGGAAGGTATATAGCTCGAGTCTAAATGTATCGTTCCTGTCTTCGGGAGCCCATGTGATCGCGTAGTCGGACCCCTCGACGTAATATGCATCAACCGGGATGTCGTTGGTGAATTGGAAGGCTTGTGCGGCTCCGGCGAGCAGGGCGGGGATTGCTAAGAGAAACTTCATCTTGTTGCGATATTCTACCGATGGTAGAAGATGAAAAGAGACTACATCTCAAACGCCAATGAATGAATGAGAGTTCGCTACGTATTAAATATTCGGTCGGATGCGGCGACGCCTCCGCATGGCGGTAGACATATACGGTATTTGTCTGCGGTTGAGTAACAGGTACAGTAATCATTGTCAGATTCAAGCGAAACTCCTGTAGTCCTGCATCCATGCGAATGCGGCATCCCATCCTCCAAACTTTCGTGTAGGTAGTCTCAAGAGGGAAGGTCGATCACGCTGATGGCCACCTAGCAAGTGAAGCGACTTTGAATTGATTCTTGAAATGAGGTGTGTTTGCATGCACCAAGTTCAATAGTTCACCGGGTATGTATGTCAATGCTGAAGGAGTTCGTAATTTCCGAGCATACGAAGGATCTGGATGCAGAGCCGAACTCGCAGCAACACATATCACTTCGTCAAATAGCATATATTGCCCAGCATTACTCAATATTAGGATAGCTTGGCTTTGCTCGCGCTGCCATGATGAGGACTGCGAAATTCACACAATGTTTCTAAGCTTGGAAAATAGTTCATAATAAATGGTTGTTTTCTTGAAATCCGAGTAAAAACATCAATAATTCTTCGAGTACATCCTATTCTGACCTCGCTTCACTGATGAGAGTAGGGGGGTGTATGTAATAGCTAGCACTGTTAATTTCAAGAGCGAGAGCTGTGAAAAGTTCAGGATTTCATATGCGATTCTGTAACGGAGTATGATCACGGAGTATGATAACATAATATCATGACCAAGAGGATTTGGATTTATTTTGTAGGAAGCTTGAAGCCTAGAGTCTTCCTCTCATAACACGACCCTGTAATATATTGCCATCGCTGTAGAACTCGAGGTCTAATACAGCAACTATAGAGTTGTTCGTGATGATAGGCTCGCCGATAGGCGACCGAACGGCTCGCTTTTCTTGTCTCTAGGTGTACAGCTTCATTTTTATTAACGCGCTTGGTAACTGGTACTTCAAGTCCTGTTCTGTCGTAGTTGATATTAGTAAAAACTTATAACATCATTGATCATAGCCGGGTTAGCCGTAGCCGGCAGGTAGGGTGAACCTTGAAGGGGATCCAT
Organism: Hypoxylon argillaceum; assembly: GCA_022495175.1. Lineage (NCBI taxonomy): Eukaryota > Fungi > Ascomycota > Sordariomycetes > Xylariales > Hypoxylaceae > Hypoxylon > Hypoxylon argillaceum. Next base: position 18,654 of record MU378322.1, on the reverse strand, counting down.
GTGTTCTACCCTAATATCGATGTCATTCTACTCGCTAACCAATGCATCACTTGCTACGCTGTTAGTTTTCCTACGCTCAATCCGAGATAGGATTATTTCCGCTTCTGCTTCTTTCTCGGTAATCCTGCTAATAGGTTCACTCAGACAATATGAACTAAATGAGAGCATCACTTCTCGCCCTAGGATAGGCTCTCTTTCGTAAATATTGGTTCGTGGTTATCATTCTGTTCACGAAGGTTCTCTTCGTCGTCTCGCATCTTCGAGAAGGTAGAATGTGCCAAATAGACTAGGTGTCGCCCCTTGTGCTGCTATTATTATCAAATAAGCAGTATATCTTAGCACAAGGGGCAACTGATGGGCGAATATATCGAAAGTGATACATTTTGACTACATCGCGCAATTGGACCTTAGCTCGCATTCGGACACGTGGCTTCCCCATAGACGCCATTATTTCCCAAGAAGCAATGCACCTTCGCGTATTCAGTCGACATAATGCAAGTATGCGGTGTACGGTTACAGAGTAATCTCGACAGTTGAAGCAGATTACCTAAAGCATTAACCATTCCTGGCTTTAAGTACCTCAACTCCGAGTCAAACTCAAAATCCTCATTCACTAGGATATCTGTAATATTAATATGGAGTTCACCCTACGGCTGTATTTCTCCGCATAGGATGGAATGCACTGCGACCTGTTAGACAGTGACTTCTATTTTGAAAGGGGTTCAAATCCTCACTCAATGCGATAGTTAAATGCTGAGAAAGCCTCTCCTAGCATAACATTTGATACTGCGTCGCATTTGCACCAAAAGCTACGTTTGCCTAGGTAGCTACATGGGAAAGGAGAAGATGACATGATTTGGGTCAGCATTCAACGCCATGTTACCTCTTACAGTGTCTTCTTCTGCCATCTTGGTATCCACAGCCTGTATGCCTCCTCTGGCGTATAATCGCGTCGGACAGCTTCAATGCCCAACATTCTTCCAACCCGGTGTACCACCCAAAGCACAAATAGCGACCAACTCTCGTCTATGCTCCTCGAGCAACGCTCTACACATGCCTGGCCCATCAGATGGCGCATAACGCCATCTAGCCGCGCCCGCGCTACTAATCCCCTTACATCTATCATGACGGGCACGTTGTCCAACTCAGCAAAGATAACAAACAATTGCAGCGTCACCCACAGCCCCCACAGTCTTCTCGTCGGTAGCCACTGCGGAGGCTTCTGTAAGATGACGCCATTGAGGTTCCAGAAGAAGACCGTCTTTTCGCCGTCAGCGGGATTAGTGCGCTCGACCACCAAGACATCCTCGTTAGTGAGGATATAATCCGGGTCTATGAGATCAGGCAGCGCACGCCCCCACTCGTGCCACACGCCGCGGGGTATTGCCAACTCGATAGGGGCGTCGCCGGGGCGGACAGTTACAGTCTGCACATCAGAGTCGCGGCGTACGCGCACAGAGCCCCGCTGCACGACAAGGTACTCATCGTGCAAGGAATGGAAGTGTAGACCTGAGGACCAAGTCGAACCCGGGGGGAGCGTGATGACTGTGTGTTCTGGGTGGGCAAGGTCGAATGTTACGGATGCAGGGCCTGTGCGGGTAATGGGTGATTGCATTGCAATAAGCGACAGTCGAGATTCACTTGTTAGAAGACAAGATGAGAAGCTCACAATGTACCATCCTGATGAAGTTGGTAGTTATAGCCTTGGGGTGGTCGAAATTAGGTACGAAGTTATACCATTTTCAAGATGACAAATCAAAATATTGATAGATGACACTAGCTAAGAAGGGCTGCTTGTCTGACAAAGACTCACCCACTCTCTTATTAATGAAATTAGTTTTAATTACTGATGAATTAAGCTTAAATAACATACATAGATGAGATAAATTTTATTTTTTGTTTTATTTTATTTCAGCTTTTTGATAAAAACACCATAATTGAAAGCTGAATCGCTTAACGCGCCAATTTATTAACGTCTTGTAGTTTATAAAGCCGGCGCTATCATTTTCGCCTGTATTGCTTCCAGTACCTCTTCTGTGGGCTTGTATTTATGATCCCAGCATCGCCGAATCACTTCGCCACCGATCACGTGTGGAACAGATGGAAAGCAACCCATTTTCAACAACTCATTCACCCGGTTGTCATATTCTAATTTTCCACCCACTGAGCTTTACTGGGGTAGGCTCTCGGAATGGCCAATATCCCGCCTGGATAGTGTGAAAGATGGATCCCAGACTGAAGATATTAGTTGTTGGCGTTGACTCCCATTTCACCCGGGGGTCGAAAAAGGGTGAGTCGGGTAGGTGGCGGTAATCAAGCCCAAGCTCTTCACATAACGACCCCCCAAAATCGCAGAGCCAGATGCTCATAGAGGACTCATATACTTCATCTACCAACAAGTTATCTGGTCGTAGATCCGAGTGTATCACACCCTTCTCGTGGGCGTATACAATTGCCTCGGTTACATGCTTACACATTTCGGCTCGCTAGGATGGGCGTAATTCTGTGTGGTGGGAGTCGGTATATGTTTGCAGGTTCCCAAGTCTTGTTTCTACGAGAGAGATGCCTTCAGTCGTAAATCCGACATACCTGCCAACAACGCATAGTTCTTTTCGCCTGCCAAGCAAGCTGGGAAAGGAAGCACAAACGGACAATTCTGAGATGTTTGCCTAATGTTTATAGAATCTGTCGTTCAATGTCGATAGATTTCACCTTTTTTGTGTCCAAACGTGCTTGATTTGGATTCCCTTCCTAAACTTTCATCGCTGTCTTTAGGACCATATTTTCGCCATCGTGGTAAAAATGGGAGGTCGAATCAAGGTATGGTAGAGGTTGTTGCATTGTGTGTAGAGTAGTCTAAAGTACTAGTTCTCGGAATTGGCGGCTAGGTAATAATACAATTGGTAGGGGCCTTTTAACTAGGGACATACTAAGTTTAAATACGCGCCACCAGCTTCGCGCCGCGTAACTCCAGCTGATGTCTAGGGAGGGCCATACGTACAGACCACCGACAAAACTATTTCTTCTCCACTTTCCGTTTTTAGTTTGTAGTTTTTAGAAAATTAATATCGCAAGAACTTTATAAAGCAATAGATTAATTAAATTTATTATATAAAATCATATGTTTTAGCTTAATTAACTTATAAGCTTGATTAAATTTATTTAATCTGATTGACCTGATTGAATTGACTGACCTGACTGACCTAGTTGACCTAACTGGACCCGACTGAACTGGTTGATCTGGTCAACCTAACTAGGTCAGTCAAGTCTAGTCATGTTAACTAGGTTAACCAGATCGACTAGGTCAATCGGGTCCAGTCAGGTCCAGTCAGGTCTAGTTAGGTCAACTAGGTCAGTCAGGTCAGTCAGGTCAATCAGGTCGGTCAATTCAGTCAGGTCAGTCAATTCAACCAGGTCAGTTAGGTCTAGTTAAGTCAGTCAGGTCAATCAGGTCAGTCAATTCAGTCAGGTCAGTCAATTCAACCAGGTCAGTCAGGTCAATTATGTTATAAGCTACGTATGTGATCTAGCCTGTTGATCGTACAGCTTAGTCAGCCGTTGTTTTCTTGGTCGCAGCTCTGTGTCAGATTTCAGTACAAAAATTAATAACTGTTAATATTTAAACAGTTTAAATTATGATTATTTTTTAGTAATTTTAAATGCTAATTATTTTAAAATGTTAATTGATTTTTTTAAAAACTGAAAACTAAAAACAGAAATTGGAGAAAAATAGTTTTGTCAGTGGTCTGTACGTATGGCCCACCGTCGATGTCAGCTGCCATATTCATGTATTAAATAAAGAAACTGTAAGTACACGGTGTCTGTGTAGTAATTGTCAGATTTGGTACAATTGCAGTATTGCCTTAGCGATCTCTTCAATAGTTGGTGTAGGGCTTCAATATTATTGTTGTATTGGTTAAGTGTGTGTGTGAGGCATTTAGTTAACAGATTCCTCCTATATAGCCGATTTCAGCCACTGCACTAGCCACTCTAAGCCACTATTTATATAACCAGGTGAACGCGTAAGCGAGCACTCCACAAGTGATCCTTAGGCTCGTATAGAGGTCCTAGGGCACAGGGCCCAAATCCAACAGTAATCACAGTAATTCCGAGAAGTATAAACAGAACTAAAGAATTTCAATCTGTAACAAGTTCAGCTTTACGGATTATAACAGTATACCGACCACTCTTGAACAATTCAAGATCGGTATTTGGATCTTGTTAAATACACGGTGTGGGACGCTTTATACCTTCTGTATGATTTTCACTTTGAATGTTGTAAATAATGGAAAGTGAAAAATGAAAAGTTAGTTAAAAACTTAACAAAATAGAACAGTTAGTTTATATTTCTTTTCTTTATAAAATAATATATAAATAAAAAATCTAAAAAGTAAAAAGAATAACGAGAAATAACTTGCAAGTATTAAGGAAAATAAGGAATCATTACTTTATATTCCCTTTTTTTCATTTAACAGAATTGCTTTGCTTATGTGGAGCACTGCGTGACAACCAAGCTATCCTAGTGATTTCATTCACGGCTAATCTGGTAAAGTCTTATAAAATCAAGGCACAGGCAACCAACTATGGCTAAATGGTGACAGGATAAGGCGGGCAATGTCTGCACACGGGGCAAAAGGCTAAAGGCTAGAGGACGTGCGAAATATGTTGGCCAAATCGGTATCAAGCTAAGGACAGGATAAATATACATCGATTAGTACCCATTGTTTGGCGTACGCTTTGCCTACGCCAACATCTGGTGGAATGAAAGAAATAGATATATTGGCCGTGGTGAATGTAAGTCTAGATTTAGGTCGGATGGAACTTAGCTAGCGATTGTAGGTAATGCTCTGTAGATTTACTCTTTGTTACCAAGTTGGATCACGTCCCACATTGTTGTCTTTTGTTAGAACTAGGAGGTAGGGATATATCCACTCCACGTGTAGTGCCATCACACACATATAAAAGGGCTGCAAGCCCTTAACTCGTATAGTAGAACTTAGGCTTTAAAAAATTAACAGGGTTATCAAGTATCTAATCTGACATCTCCCGACCTTTGAATATTACTTTCCTACCTACCATTCTCCCCTCTCGGTGCCTCGATTTCAGTTCTAATACAACTACTATGGGGTCTGTATCTTGGGTCTTTATGGCTGAAGCTAATCTCCCCGCCCTGCCGTATAGTGGCATGGTGCCTTCTTTTCCAGATCATGACCTATATGCAGACGAAAGACAGGGGCGATATGTCGTGGCTGACCAAATAGAGGCGACTCCGAATGATGCAGCTACCTAGGAAGAAGCTGGACATTTGGAGGAGGAGAGAGTCTATTCTGATCTTCACAACAAGTACAACTTCACATCTCAACCACCACCAAACAATGACAACGTCAACTCCAACACTAACCACCACAGTCACAATGACAACATCCAAATTGCAAACAAATGGAGTCGCTTTTATACATTTTCCACGATGATGAGCGGAGCCATTCGCAAAACACGGCGATTCTGCAAGAGTGGTTCGGGTCTTCGTTTATATAGTGGAGGGGAGACAGGGGATCAAACAAGTAATAATACCGGGGCAGCACCATATCAGTCATCACAACGCGTTCCTAACCCTTGTTTTGAAATCATCTCTCGGCCTTCCTATCCCCCACCGTACTACGAACGCGAAAGACCAGGGCCAGCTCTGCCAGCGCCACCACAGCTGCAGCGAAGCCAGATCTTAAGTCCGACACCTGCTCCTGCCGATGAAAAACTGCGCAATGACTGGGTCATAATTAATCAGCCAACGATTACTTGGAACCACCAAGAGATATTTCCTGCATCTCTAGCCTCAACACGCTATCCCTCAGAATCAAAGACATCGCTCGCGCTATTCCAAGACTCGACAACTAATAGGCTCGACAGACCGAATTTCGGTCCTGACCCCTGTACAACCTCGAGGCCAGGTGGTTCTGACACGAGCTCCAGTTCATCTACTCAACGCAAGAGCCTGCAGAGAAGCCATGGCATCCCATCAATCTCCTCGTCATCGTCCTCTCCTAGTGAGATGAGAAACCAAGAATCACTGAACAAGATGGACAGCAGTAGCGATTTCAACAGCTTCCGACTAGACGCCGAGGCTAGAAGTATAGTAGCACGACTAAGGAAGGACGAGATAGAGACTGAGATGCTAATTGACAAATTCAACGCTCAAGTAGAAGCTATGATCTGCCAGGGTAGGGAGGCTTTGAGCGCCAACTTCAAAGCCGAGGAGTCTGATAACGAAGGAGAGTGGGTAATGAGCACGAGTTGCTGTACTACTTCTTCCATAACAAACTTTTTGATTTAATGATAGCAAGAGGGAAGCCATTTTGATGTATACGAACCAATGCTAGCTGCACAACACAGACATGGTTAGGGAAAATAAAACTACTCTAGTTCCCCAAATTCGCACGTCGTCGTCTCTCCCCAAATAGGTGCACCCGAATCTATAGTAGCGGCAAATATGCTCTTAGAAAAGGTAGCCTCGCAATTCATTCTCTGACCTCACGGGACGCGTCGCTCCTTTATATGAAGACCTGTTGGGATGTGTTGCTAATCTATTGTATCCATCGTCAATGTAAAGCGGTGACGTGGCATGTCGTTAAACCCGAGGTAGCGCGGCAATAAGAATCGAGCCCGACCACTAGATTTTGAGTGACGAGCAGATCTGCCGCGTGCTATATATTGAGACGGTGTGGGTGACCTGGCTATATGGAGATTAGATTGATTAAGTCATCAAGTCCTAGTTTTTCTTTTCTTTATTTAAGATAGTTAGCCGAAGCTAGCACTTCATAAAGACAGTCACGCCTCTTACGCGGCCTCTTCGGGGGTCCGCTACTCCTTAATATACGTTTGCATTACCTACTTACTGTTTTCTTAAGCCTCAAATCTCTAGAAGTGATCGATATGACAGTGGTCAGTCCTCTAGAGTGCGTAGTGTATCTGTGTTACATGCTTCGTTTCAATATCTCGTTAATACTGTAGGAGTATCAACGGCGACGTTTTTCACCGTCTTAAGATCGTTCTGGCTAACACATTACGTGAAAGGAGGAAGCTAGACATACACATATCCTCTATAGATTCTAAAACGCCATCAACAGCGTCCGTATCTATGTCTGCATAGGTGTTCGTGTCTCCTCCAAGGTTTCTATGGTTCTTGAAAGTAGCGCATCCCTGTATGCTAAGGCGGGCACGTAGCTACTTATTATTGCAAGCCTCGTCGGCAAAGTTTTCAGTCATTATTATCAACAGTATTGCGCTAACACTACCGTAGGCCTACTTCACGAGTAAGAGGGATCAGGGATGTGATATAGTCGAGCTAGTATGAGGATGGGATGTCGGCGTTGAGCAGAATTGCAGGTCGCCGACAGGTCATAGAAATTTACCGATTGTCGGTTACTACCGAGATAGGAACAATATATATAATGCTGAAGCTGTTGAGTGTTATGCTTCAAGCTTGCAACATGGATTTATATAGAGGAATGTAATCATTGGCTAAAATTGATGACTTGATCTATATTTTATGAATATTTCAGCCTTTTCAAGAATATCTGGATCTATGTCAAGATATTAACTCTGGCCTATTCCTCAATTTTGGTAAGATGACAATAAATCTTCCGCTTCTCCCATAGAGCGTAACAGCGAAGAGTCTTATCCCAGTCCTTGCTTTCTTCACCGAGCTTAAGGTCGAACGCGCATATGAGTGTTGCTAAAATCAGCCTTATCTCGTGCCTCGCGAAGGCTTGTCCGAGGCAATCTCTAGGCCCATAACTAAAAGGTTGATGGGCATCCCTGTTATCTTTCGCATACACTGAATCTCCTAGCCACCGCTCTGGGGCAAATTTCTCGGGATGTTTAAAATTTAACTCTGAGTGGTAGACGGAGTAGTGGTGTACGGAAATTCGCGTTCCTTCGGGTAACCACATCCCTGAGATATTCTGTCCTCCTTCGGGAACAACTCGGGGGCTGCCAACTGCAACGACAGGAAATATACGCATAACCTCTTTTATAGAGGCGTTGAGGTATGGCAACTTGGCAAGATTTTCAAATGTCATGTCTTCGGTGCTCCTAAAATGCCCACGAACTTCCGCCGCCAACCGTTTGAGTGTTATCGGGTTCTTTAAAAGGTAGAAGACCGCGCCGCTAAGAAGAGTAGCTGTGTATTTAAGATTGCTTGTTAGCGGAGTGGCATGCGTCATAGCCGCGGGTATTATTAGACCTACCAGATGTTTCCGAGCCAGCTAGCATGAAGAATTCTGCATTCGAATACATTTCCTGGAGGGACAACCCTCTACCAGCTAGAGCCCAAAGGTCATCTCCAGATGGTGAGCCTTCTTGGAGACGCCTATTTACTATATCTATAGCAAACTGGCAATGTTCTATTCTCTTTTGTGTAATCCACTTTGGTTTGAGATTCTTCAACGTCGTAGTTAAGACGGGGTAGTACAAGATTATTGACATGAATGGAAGTGTTCTCAGCTGTTCGAAGATCGCTCGAACCCACGGAATGTAATCGTTCGTTTCTAGCTGGCCAAGGGAGTAGCCGAAACAAAACTCCGCCATAATGTCGAAGGTTGTAAAGTTGAACAAGCTAGTCATTTCTACGAGAGCTTTATCCTCAGAGCGTTCAGCGAGTGTAGAGATAAGCAAGTCCGCACTATCCAGTGTTAATGAGGTTGTTTTTACGATACATATAGTAAATACGAAAAATATCCGAGACTAGAAAAAGGAGGAAGGCGATTGGGGGTACGCTTAACTTACTATTTCTTGATTAATACTTGCTGTTTCTTTAAAGATCTTTCAGAGAAAGCAGGAGCAAGAAGCCGACGAACGCGGGAGTGGCTCTCATAATCTGCCGATAGCATGCTCGGAACTTCTTAGCGAAGGGTAATGGTCAGCACGAGCAGGAAAGAGCCAGTGCGGTAAACACCGTTACCATTTATAGGAGCGATAAAGAACTCCTGAGCCTTCTCACTTAGCGATTAGGATTAGTCAAGTGCAGTATTATTGAGTGGTTAAGTGCGATTCAAAAATGGAGCTTTAGAATAGTTGGACGAGAGCTGTTAAGAGATCTCCAAACAAAAAAAAAACCAGCGTAGCATACTTTTCTCTCTTATTTTTTCCGAGGCCGTAGATTGGTTTCCATTCATTAGCAGCGTAACTTAGATCTTGGGGACCGAACCGTAGAACAGGCCCGTATTGGCGATGTAGCTCATGCAACCAGAAAACATCTTGGCCCTTGAGACATGCCACCCAATACGGGATGCGGCTTATTCCGCAAAGCTTGGGGCCGGGCACGGTCGCTAATGGGTGAAAGGTGATACCGTAAAGTCCACTAGCCACAAGGTATAGAACAAAAAAGATCAAGAGGGCAATAGTGGAAGTGCGTAATGGATTTTGTATAGAATAATTAAACCCGAACACCATCTCTGGAGCATCGGCCATGTTGATAATTGAATGACGGAAGAGATGGAATACAGTACTGTTTGTATGGCGTAACTGGGTTGGTAGAAACGGGAAAACAACTGAGAAGGGGTAAATTCGGATTAGACATTGCGAAGGGATGAAAGTAGTGGGTTATTAAGAAGAGGGGTTATCCCTGGATGTGACTGTTGTGAAACGTTCTAAGGCCTTGTGACGCTTGAGCGAAGAGAAAAGGGGTATTTGTTGCGCGAAATGGAATTTAGGGCTAATGAAGGGAAAGGCTAAAAGGACGAATTTAATAGCGTAAATTCGGCTAAATAAGTATTTTTTTTATAAAAAAAAAAGAGAAAAGCTAAATTAATTAAAATAAATTTACAACGTTTTATAAAATAATTAATTTTAATTATAATTTAATTAAAAGCAAATTTAATTATTATAATAAAATATATTAATTAAAATAACTATTATTATAAAATTAAAACATTATTAATTATTTTTTAAAATTAGTTTTTTATAAAAAAAAATTTATTATTTATTAATTTATTTAAAAATTACGTTAATAAAATTTAAATATATATAAATTAACATAGTTTTAATTAAACTATTATATTAAAAATTAAATATTATTATATAAATTTTTTACTTAAACTTGTTAATAAAAAACAATTTATATTTAAAATTAACGTTAAATATAAATATATAATATATTTAAAATATAATCGATTTACATTTTTTAATATAAGTTTTAAATATAATAATGCAGTTATTTTTATAAAATAAACATTTAGTTACTTATTCGCTAAGGTTTAATATAGTCATTTTAAGCAGCTAGAGTAATTTAATTAATAATGTAAATCGGAATTGGCCAAAATACCCCCAAGGCGTGGCTTAAAAGATATTATTATTAAGCCTTTAACTTATTGTTGGGCAAAATAAACGTTGTAGTTAGCAACCCTATTGGCATTCGCAGATATTACCCCGCAGGGCATGAAAACTTACATCAATCGTCTCGCCTTGAAGTTTAGATCTATGCACTTTCATCGTCTTTACTACAAGCCCGGCAACGGTTGTCCGGTGTTTGCAAAAGTACGGCGTCACCCCAGGTTAGATCGTTTATTAAAGACTCGATGGTTGCCGCCGTCATTGTTATTATTGTTGCTGTTGTCGCCATTTTCGAAACCTCTATCTTTATTTGTATTGTCTCTTATGTCCGGATCTTGCTGTGCTCTGTTTGCTTTCTTGGCTTTTTTTTAAACGCGGATGACATAAGGCGGCGCGTGCTGTTATTGGCGGCGGTAAAAGGAGGAGAAAATAATAGTGTGCTTAGGTGATGAGCACTAGGTATTTGGAGTGCCCTTTTTGCACCGCGACTTTTAGCTAACACTAGCCAGGGGTAAATAACCAATAAAAATCATACTGTCCTGCACTTTATTAGCAGCGGGGTTTGTGGGGTAGTCTAGGATATAGGAAAAACGATGCAAAAGGGGCATTTAAAGAGATAGTTGTTAAAGGTTGAGTGTTGTATTAATAAAGTCTCCGAGCACCTTTATCCTGTGTTTGTGCTGGGTGTTTTCATGAGCAATGAGTTGCAAGAAGATAATAATGACTGCGTTGTTCGAGAGCTTGCTGAGGGACATAAAGCTAAGCGGTAAAGATAAAGCGAGAGGGAGATATAGATTTATTAAAATGGGAGCTTTTTCTTAATCTAATAATTAGCATGCTACCTAATTAGGGTTAGAATCAATTTATTTATTGTGGGTCTCAGGGCTGCTTGTATATCCCCTTGTACGCACTACCCTTGTTAGCTGACTAAAGTAAATCTGAACTTCGAACAGACCATATATAACAAACAACACTCCTCGCTTTGGTAGGGTCAAGCTATATAAATGGCCAGGTTTCCCAGCCATAAGCGCTCCGGCGCAACTAATGTAAACCTTTTCTTTTCAATATTTCACTACTCTTGATTTTTCTCTCCGCACGCAGCTGGCATTTGTCTATTCCCAACTACAATTGCAATGTATCCCGACTGGCCTGAGTGTGTTGCCGATTTAAGGCCTTTGCCTCAATGCCCTGGCCCAAAGTTAGGACCGTTCGACTTTCAAGGTCCTCAGAAGATCGAATTCATTGAAAAGATTGGAGAGGGGAGCCATGCCATCGTCTTTAAGGTTATGATACAGGGACAGATCTATGCACTTAAGGTGGTAAGCTTCGTCGTCCTACCCGCCCGTTGGTCGGTTTAGAAATAACTAAGACGCTGAATAATTGTGAATAGTTTAGATGGATATATGATTATAATTGGATCGGCTATGGGGACTTTATCAACCGCGACCAGCCTGAAGGCCTCGGCACCGTATACAACTACATGGAGCCGTTTAACGCTGAGTGCCGCGCCTTCGGCCGTCTCCAAGAGGCTGGGTGCGAGGAACTAGCGGTTTCATGTTTTGGCTATGTGCTGCTAGATGAGGATCACGAGCGCGCCATGATGACTAAGTTCAACTTTAACCAATGGTCCTTTAATGGGGACATGGACGAAGCCGGATTTATGGAGCATGAGGAGCAGCGCCTGCTCTATCCAGGAAAGAACGGCAAACCTCCACCCTTTCGATGTATCGTGAAAGCTTTTGGGAAAAGCTTCGATGAGGATCGAGGCGATGTTTTTAAGCCGCGGGTGGCTCGCCAGTTACTTCGGACCATTATCAAGCTACAAAAGCTCGGCATTATACAGATCGATCCCGCGATTCGGCAGGTGATGGATAGCAAATTGTTCGACTTCAGCACAGCAATCACATTTCCCCATTTCATGACAAATCCGGAGCTAAACCCACACCTTAGCCCAGCCATGGTTGTCGCGATCAAAAGAGGAATTTTCGAGCATTGCATGAACGACTTTATAGGATTCGACGCGGCGATCCGCGAATGGAATTGGGAATATGGACGGGACAGGGGTCATCTGTCCATAGAGGCCTTTCCGGGGCGTGGTGGCTGCCCCCTTAAGGCGCGGTATAATTTGAGAGGCGGCAGGGGAGGCAATAACACTCTCTATACTTTTGTTGACCCAAGAAGATATGGTTGGACGGCCAATCAGGGTATTAAGGTAGCGGATGCACTATCAGCTTCACAGAGAATCCGTGCAGGACGCATATCGAAAAAGGTCGTTGCGCGCCAATCTGGTAGTGGCAGAGATCGGAAAATTCTGTTACGAAAGCCAACAGGCCGTCCTGATATGTGGTATTATCAATGTGAGGAAGGGGACAAGGAATGGGCTAAGAATGTCGAATCAAGTGCTTTTGAAATGGCTGACTATGTACAGTGGGAGTACAAGGGCGGCTATATGTTTCCAGTGAAATACGGCATCAATAATATTAATTAGCAAATATAGCGTTGATTACCTCGTGGTTTTTAACCCCTCAGATGGTTTGTTCCACAGCTGGTCATTTTTCATCATAATCGTAATATGTTATAGCTAGTCACCGCATACTATGTAACCTTTTTCATCTCCTGTGGCATGTTTCACCGGCGCCTATCTTCACAATCCCTAGACCCTCCCTAGCAGATATTATGACTGTGTCTTCTTCTTCCCCCCGGCCTCTAGCTTCTTCTCTGTTTTTCTTTTCCCTTTTTCATCAGCCCTGCTTAAACAACACAGTTGTCCTGGTTTACCATACCCATTATAGCTATTAAACCAGTGCCTTGCTCAACAAAATGACCTTGCGCAAAGCTCTTACCCAGGAAAAGCCCTCTTTCCTTTGCAAGTTCAAAGGTTCCCCATCAACAAACACCTCATGGCCAAAAGTAGAGATGAACCAGATCGTCTCTTGGGATGCATTTAACCTTGAGAATTTAAACACTAGCTATGGGCATATTCTCGACAGTCCTATCCCAGAAGGCCAACTAAGTGTCCCGAAGCCAGATTCTATGCTTTCCTCTGTCCAAGAGATCACGAATTCCAGCGATATCCGCTATCTCATTCAGTGGAGCGACAGGGTTCTTCGGCTGACATTTGATTTTGCCAGAAAGAAGCTGGAAATCAAACCTGGTACAGCTGTCAGAAGCGATTTCACGCCGCCTGAGATAACACACATGAGGCCGAGCCTAGCGAATAAAACCAGAAACGGCAGAATAAAAGCGGATCACTTAATCCAGCTGGACGATCTTCACATGCCAATGCTTGTCCTGGGACTGGGTCGGTCGAGCCGTCAGTTCCCAGGGCGCTCTCTAGTCGATAACCCGACAACTGGGACACTCTGGGTGGTAAGGCAACTAGCAAACCTATGTGCCCACTCAAAGACTCGGTACGGCTATATTTTAACAGACGAGGATTTTGTCGCTTGTTGCTTTAGTGTCAAGAACGTCGTCAACGGCGTATCTGAATGGACGGTGGCCGTTAAGGCGGTTCCGTGGACTAAAGCGGGAGACACAGAACTCACGACCGACCTCGCCTTGTGGTGGCTTTGTATGCTGGCAGTGTCAGGCTCTCGTAACCGAAGACTTGTGGCGGAAGAAGATACGATCGGGATCGATCAATGGGATGAGTATTTGGTCGGAGATAGCGGTGGCTGGGTGCGTCGTCACCATTACTCGCTCTTAGAGGAGGCCATCGATCCGCCTGCCCCCCCGGCCTACAGATCTCCGTCCCCATCGGACGCCGATACTGTCGATGCTGACTTCAACGACAATGCGGAGTCCGCCCTCGAGCACAGCAAAGAAGCTGGTTTCGACCTTAACGAGGAACCCATGCTGACGTTGCTCCCCGAACTCGACAACGACTGGAACAACTGGTTTCAGATAAATGTTTTGCAAAGGGACAGTGAAGAATAGGAGATTGATGGGATGGGAAGGTTGAAGTTGATGTTATAGCAGGATGTATGGAGAGTAAACACGTTAAATAGCAGCACTAAATTAAAAAAGAAAAAGATTAAACAAAAAATAATAAAAGTTTGTGTTATTAAATAATAATAATAATAATAAAAAGATAATGTTTAATATAAAGTAAAATTATTTTAAAATTAACGCTATTTTTATTACTTTAATAAAATGTAAAAAAATTATAAAATTTAATTTATAAAATATATATTTTTTATTTTAAACATTTTATAAATTATAGCTTTTTGCTTTTTAAATTAAATTTTAATGTAAGTAATACTATAGCTAATGGTGTAGCTTAGTTAGTTAAATAGTTAATTAAACGAGTATATATAAGTTTAAAACCCACTTGAAATATAGTTAATTTTGTAAATTAAATAAAAAAGGTCGCACATAAAAAAGCTTTTTTGCAAAAATTCCACTTGTAGTTAATTCATTTTCTCCTCACTGTAATATGAACATATATATTTAAACTACGTTATACATTAACGCAAATGCATTTAATGTAACATAATTAAAATATAAACATTTTAAAAAATTGTTAAAAATTAAATTTTACATAATTAATAAAATTAACTATATTACTATATTAATTATATTATAATATATAAAAATTACTTTATATTTTTTTTTAAAAAAAACTTAATAATTACTTTTTAATTAATTATTTATAAAAATAAAAAAATATATATTTTAAATATTTTAAACTAGTTATAATTAAATTTTTTTAATTTTATTAAGTTTTTAAATAAAATATAAATATATATATATAATATTAATGTTAAAAAATTTATATAATTTAATATTAAAAATAAAATTAATGTTAAAATTAAATTTAAAAAAATTAACATGTATTAATTTTTTTATAATATATAATATAACTTTTTTTATTACTTTTATTAATAATTAAATAATTATAATAATTCATTTTTTTTTTAAAAAAAACAACTTTTATTTTAAAGTTATTATAACTTGAATTTAAACTAATAAGTTTTAATTAAAAAAATAACAATATAAAAAATAATAACTATATTAAAAATATATTAAATAAATTAATTATTGCTTTATTAATAATAATTTATATAATATTAAGTTTTATTATAACTATATAACTTTTAAACATAATTTATAGTTTTGTTTTAATTATTAAATAATTAAATTATTTTTGTTATAATATAAAATTATATGTTTTTTTATTAAATATATTTAATATAATATTATATATTATATTTTTTATTGTTATTTTTGTTAATTTAGCTTTATATAATCAATTATATATAGCAGAGCTAAAACAGAATATAATACTGTAATTATATAATGCTATTGTTGTTTTTATATTTAAAAAAAAATCTTTATATATATAATATATATATAAAAGTTATATAAGCTTATTAATAATTTGTTAATATTATATATAATAAAATATAACTAATTATTTAATAAATAAATAATAAATTGTATAAAAAAAATCTAAATATATATTAATTATAATTAATATTGTTATTTTAATAGTTGCAAACTTTTTTTTTAATTGAAATTTTTTATATATATATATATATATTTTAATTTTTTTTTATATATGTTTTTATTTATATATATAACTTATTAATTAAAACTAATGTTTTAAATGTTTAATTTAATACTTTTTTTATTAATATATTAATTAAATTGTTTTTTTTATTAAGTTAGTATATTTTAAAAAAAAATTTTTATATAATTTTTATAACAATATAATATTAATTATAAGTTGTTTTTTTTATATTATATTAAATTTAATTAAATAATTATATAACAATTTTAAATTAAAATATAAAATTATTAAAATTTATAATATATTTAATATTTTTAAAATTTTTTAAAAAATTATATAAAAAATAATTATATTATTAAATTTATTAATTATTTTATATAATTTATTAATTAATATATTTTTAATTATTTATTTATATTTATTTAAATTTTAATAAATAATATTATTAAAAATTTCAAATTTAAAATTAATATTATTTTTTATATAAATTTTTATAATTAATATAATTAAAAATTTAATTTATAATATTATATTTATATTATTTATAAATAAATTATTTATAAAAATAAAAAGTTTTATATAATATAAATTAAAAAATATAAATATTAATTTATAATTATAATTATTAATTTATTATTTAATTTGTTTATTTAAAATAATTATATTAACTTTTTAAAAGTTAATAATTTAAAAAATAATAAATAAATTATATAAAATTTTTAATTAATAAATATTATTTATATATTAATTATAAAATAAAAAAAAAAAAAAAGCTAGTTTAAACTTAATTTATATAAATATATATTTACAAATATATAATAAGTTATATATATAAACTAAAAGCTTTATTTTAATTATAAATATTATTTTAAATATTATTTGATTTAATTATTTAGTTATAATTACTTTTTTTATTAAAAAAATTTTGTTTTAAAATTAATATTTTAAAAACTTAAACTTGTTATTTATATTTTAATAAAAAAAATAACTTTAAGTTTTTATTTTAATATTATTATATTATAAATTTTTATTTCATAAAAATATATAAAGCTTTTTTATAAATAATTATTATAAAATTATAATAATTTTATTTATAATTATATTTATGTTTGTATTTTTTTTTGCAATTTTTTAATTATTTTTATAAAATCTTTTTTTAATATATTATTTTTTTTATATGTTTTTAAAAAAAAAATTTTTATTATTATTTATAATTATTTTTTTTAACTATTTTAAAAGTTTTACTGTTGTAAAGTTTATTTTATAAAATATTAACAACATTTTAACTAAATTTTTAAAATTATTTATAAAATATTATTAATTGTTAAAATTTTATTTTTTTTAATTAATTTAATATTATAAAGTTTTTTTATAATTAAATTATAAAATATATATTTGTTTTATTTTTTATTTTTGTTTATTTTTTATAAAAAAATTGTTTTATTTTTAAATTTGTTTATTTGCTGCTTTAATAATAAAATATTTAAAAACTTTTATAATTAATTAATATAATAAAAGTTTGTTAATTTTTAATTATTTAAAACTTTTAATTAAAAAATAATAAAACTTGTTTATTTAAAAATTTAAAAATATTATTAAATAAAAAAATAATTTAAATTATTAAAAAGTTTGTTAATAATTTAAAATTAATGTTTTTTTATAATAAATATATAATTGTTTATTTTAAAATTAAATTTTTATTTATATCGATTTTTTTAATAAATTATTTTTTTTAAAATTTATTTAAACATTATTTATATTATTTTTATATATTGTTTAATAATATTAGTTTTTTATTAAACTTTATTTTAATTTAATTGTTTAATTAAAAATAAGTTTATAAATTTTAAATTTTATTTTTTTAGTTATAATAATTAAATATTAAAAATTTAAAAAATATTTTATATAGCTGTAATTTTATTAAATTTTATAGTAATAATATAATAGTAAAATTTATTATTAACAATATATTTGTTTAATTATTTTAATAATAGCTATAAAAAAAATACAATTATTAGTTTAAATATTTAATAGTAATTTTAGTTTGTTTTATAAATTTATAATATTTTATTAACAATAATATTTATTTAATATTTAATATTTTTATTAATTTGTTAATAAAAAAAAATAAATTAAAATTTTTTAAATTAATTTGTTTAATAGTTTAAAAACTTTAAATAAATTTTTATAATATAATTATATTATTTTTTATATAATTATTAATTTATTATAACATATTAATTATAATAATTTATTATAACATATTAATTATAATAATTTATTAAGTTAATTTATTATTATAAATATAAATTTGCTTTTTTTTTTATTTATTGTTATTTTTTTAAAATTAATAATTATATATTAAAATAGTTATAAAAGTATAAAAATAAATTATAATAACTTTAAAGTTTTATTTTTTAATATTTTTATTAATTAATATTTAAAACAATTAATAATATATTTATTATAATTTATTATAAATTTAAATTATTAATATTATAATATTATTAGTTTTTTTATTTTATTATATTTAAAATAAACTATTGTTATTTTATTTTAAAATTTTTTTAAAAGTTTGTTAAAAAAATAATTTATTTATAAAACTATAAATTATTTTTTATAAATAATTAAACTTTTATTTAAAGTTTAATTTTTAAATTAATTTAATTATACTTTAATTTAATAAATTTTTAAATTAAAAAATTTTCGATTATATTTTAAAACTTTATTAATTAATAATATTATAAATAATAATATATTAACTTTTATATTTTATTTTAAATAAAATAGTTTAATTATTTTATTTAAAATAAAAT
>MU378321.1:0-51921 GCA_022495175.1 Hypoxylon argillaceum | reverse complement strand
GGGATTTCTATTAGCTTCGTCTGCGCCTCAGGGATCCTTTTAGATGAATGTCGCCTACTTTGGAAGAACTGTTCTGACTGCTCTGCATCCCTAGGAGAGCCATAATCGTATCCAAGATCTCGCTCACTTTTATTGTCTAGTCGGTTTTGCTCCCTCCGCTTTAGCCATAGATAAGCTGTTATGACTAGTATCAGAACCACGACGCCGGCTAGCGAAGTGCCAACAATTATCCCAATCCGGGAGCTGTTTGAGCTTTGCGGTGCCCCAGTACTCGTAGTCGTCGGGCCAGGGCTTAAACTCAAGCTTGAGCTCGGGATCGAGCTCGAACTCGAAGTCGTGGTTGTGCTCGGCAGCATAAACTGGGAGGCATTCTTCGGGTTGTCGCTCAGAGTTGCCGGGACGAGATTGCCGGCGTCACAACCATTGTTGCACGGGTTATTCTTGCAGCAGCCCAGGAAGGGCGGTATCGCGTTGTTGCACGTGTACCAGATGCTGCTATTGAAAGGGGCGGCGCAACCCTGGGCTACGAAGATGACACCGCTAGCAGAGCTAAAGCTAGCGGGAAAGAGCGCTGACGATGGGCATTCGCCATTAGCCGCCGCGGTGCAGGGGTCTATGTCACAGCAGCCGACAAATCTCGTCGGTGAGTCCTCGCATATGTAAAATTTACCATGCACCGGACAGGACAGCCCGAACTCGACGCGCGGGTCGTCAGAATCTGCCATGACGATCGTGACTTTTCGCTGGTGACAAGAAAGACGGCAAAAGGTAAAAGGGACAGCGACTAGCGTTGTCAATGGGAGGTCATGAGATGTTTGAGATACCCTATTTTTGTTTTACTAAAATGAACTGCGGATAGATTGAGCGGAAGGCAGGCGCCGCAAAAAGAAAAAGGAAAAAAAGCCACGCGCGCCTAGTAGTTCTTCGTATGATGAAGGAAATATTCCTAATCCATGTCTCAAAGGAACGGCGGTATGCGATGTACATTCCTAGAATGACTATCTAGGTAACAGAAGTACGCCTCCTTTGCGAGGACCTACGCAGTACCTACTAAACTCCCCTGGTGATCTTGTTAGGATCTAACCACTCCGAGACATTTTACATGTCACAGCATATTCATAACGTGATGTGTCTTTTTTGATTGATTAATTGCGATTAGCTATCGCTGTCGGAGTGCGATGTCTGTTGGGTACTAACAGGAGTTCTTTTCATGTTGGCTGTAAGGCTCTAGCTGAGAGTTAATTATAGAAACGCACTATTATTAATCTCAAAAAGAATACGTCGATGGCGGTATGTGACACAGAAATCTGAGAATTGGGCTGCTCATAGTTTTATCCCTTATTACCTGAAGTGTATAGAATCAGTTTA
This sequence comes from Hypoxylon argillaceum, assembly GCA_022495175.1. NCBI lineage: Eukaryota > Fungi > Ascomycota > Sordariomycetes > Xylariales > Hypoxylaceae > Hypoxylon > Hypoxylon argillaceum. The sequence goes on along the minus strand of MU378321.1, from coordinate 50,553 downwards.
CCTTTAGTTATAGGTTCCTATTCCGAATCTTTTTGAATTCCTTGTGCTTGAAGCAAGGCTCTATTGCGCACCCGAGAATTGGTGTGTCGTTTTTATATCAGCATGAGTTACCAGGTGTCTACAAGTAGTCTCTGTCACTATCTGCCATGCATGTGTGTGTACACATTGTGCCACGTCACTGGAATGGCAATGATGAGGCGCTAGACTATCGATCAGTTTTATTTCATCGCCTCTATTCCTTCACAGCCTCTGTGACCGTGTGAATAGAGTTCTATTTCGTACTGAGGCTAGGCGGCACATCATCATCTCCGGTCCCCCAGGCCGTGCTCTCTTTCGGACCCAATGTGAGTTCAAAGGTGCCGCCATTCAAGAAGAAGTCGTGTGTCAAGTAATTCTTAGTATATGCCTCCCCATTCAACTTGGCACTTTGAATGTAGATGTTCTCGTACGAGGCGTCGAAGTTGACGTTTTTTATAGTCGCTGTCTTGCCCGTCATACCGTTGGTGATGGACACGGAAGGAAAGAATGGGGGCGTAATAAAATAGACATCTTGGCCTGGGTTCGGGAATATTCCTAACATTGCAAGGGCCACGAACGAACCCATAGCCCCGGAATCATCGTTGCCAGGAATGCCAGCAGTCGAAGTGTTGAACTGGCTAGGGATGTAGTAATGAATTCGTTCTGCAGACTTGGCCGGGCGGCCTGCGTAATGGTACTGGAAAATGGGGAGGAAGCCTTGCTCGTCTCCGACATAAAGAAGCCCGCTCTCGTGAAGATAGTCAAGGCGGCTAACGAATGTGTCCGGGCCACCAAGAGTTGTAATGAGGGAGGCCATATCATGTGGCGCGAAGAAGGTATAAAGCCAAGAGCTACCCTCATATGTCTCGTGTCCGTTCGGGTTAAGATAGCACGAGTCAAAGTTATTCAGCGGCGAGCAGTAGTCTGGATCTTGAAACCCAAACGTGCCGTTCAGATACTTAGGTTGCAGGAAGCCCGTGAATCCGGTGTTGACACCATTGATGGACGAGGTTTGATCCGCCTTGTAAAGGTTTTTCCAGTTGCCAGATCTCTTGGAATACTTCTCATAGTCTTCCTCCTTTCCTAGCTTTTCTGCGATTTCCGCAATACAGAAGTCGTTATACGCGTACTCGACTGTCCGTGATACACTTCGTGTGAAAAGACCATTCCCGTAAGGGTCGAAATCATCTGCGGGAATGTAGCCAAGATTCTTCCAACTATATAAACCGCCCCGGCCTTCATAATCCCATACTTGGCTATAAGCTAGATTAGTATAACTTTCCATCTTGTAGATCGCAGCTACTTACGGCTCGACTTCTGCATCTTGAATTAGTGCCTCGTATCCTGTCTCCCAATCAACCCCTTGCGTAATATTTTTGAGGTACGAATCGACTAGAACTATATCAGCGTTCGAGCCACCTTGTGTCCACCCCTTACACAAAGACATCCGGCAATCTGGAAGCCAGCCCTCGTGTCGATAGATATCAATCAAGGAGCGTATCATAAGACTCTGCGAGTAGGGGTCAACCAAAGTGATAAACGGATGAATCGACCTAAATGAATCCCAGATGCAATAGTAAGAGTCATAGTAAGGCTCATCGCTATCCCATAGTGGATTTTCGCCTGTGTAGTCTTGGGGGCTGATCATTGCTCGGTAGACACCGCTCCAAAATATGGTTTGTAAATCGTCCATATCGATCGCACCGGTCGAATTAGTAGCCGCACTAGCTTCAATTTCGATGACACCAAACTTCTCTTTCCATGCACTCTCAGCCGCTTCGAGAGTATCTTGGAAGTTAAAGTCTGGAATTTCGGTCTCCGCGTTCTGGCAAGCCTTTTCGGAACTAATGAACGAAAGACCAACTCGTGCTGTCAACTCCGCACCGTTTTCGACTTCTTTAAACCAAGTATATGTACCAGCTGGTAAAGGCGGTGAATTGCTATCTTCCTGGACAGTGATGTTTTTCGGCTCACTAGCACCCCGAGTGTTGATGAATACACCCGTGTCTCGAATTGATCCTCCCTTGAAATCCGCGCAGTAGTGCAGAGTGTACGTTCCGAACCCAAAAGACGGGTTGAAGGTACCTGTTCCTGTCATCCGACCAGTACTAGGATCTACCGATGCAGTGCCATTCTTGCGAGTATTGGGAAGATCAGTCAAATCGACAATTAGGAGGGGACTCAATGGCCCATCGACTGCGGCATCGCCAGTAGCGTTGCCGAGGAAGGTAAATTTGTATAGGGCTGTATGGTTTGACGCTGTTATTTCGGCATTTATGCCAGATTCCAGGCCAATGGTGAAGTAACCAGGGCGCGCGGACACACTCCCCTCGACAACGCCAACAGATCTCTGACTCTTCGGGAAGACGCAGCCATTTACCGTGTCATTATTACACCCAGGGTACACAAAGATAGGGAAGTTAGCTAGGGAAGATGCACCTCCGGTACCCGAGTCGTGCATGTGGGAAAATCCAGTGACTGGGCTCCCGTTGGAAGCACTATGAGATTTAGAGTAAGCAATTGCTATGCTAGGTGAGGTCTGTATATATCTCGGAAATAAAGAAAGCTCCCAGAAGATTGTTGCACCCTATAGAAGACTAGATTTTCTTCGGAATGACTACCTAGGACGAGGGATGGGGAAGTTGAGAATTCCTTACTATCCACCCTGATTATCGTCGGTCACGTCTGCTACCGCTTTAGCCATGCCTACAAGCAGTCAGCGGGGACGCATTCAACATACGCTGCAATCTTCTTCAATAATATAGATGACAGCCCAGCGTACTTACCGAATGGAAGTGTTGCTCCCGCAAACACATGACCTTACTCTAGTTAGAGACTTTTACGCATACACCATGAGCCTGACATACCGCCATTACGGCTGCCGATGAGGGGATCGACGAAATCATAGCCATTGGTCGCGGCCGTATCAAGCCGAGTGTTCAACGCCGCCAGTGATGGCTGGAGAGATGTAGCCACGGTAGCGCAGATAAGTAACAACCGGAAACCCATCTTGTCGGTCTAAGTCTATCTCAGACTTGTACACGACATACAGCGCGTATCAATTCTTTAAGCAGAATATAGGAACCGGCAGATAGAGGGGAATGGGAGGTGTTGTACGAGGGCCCCAACGGCTTGAAATACCCACGAGCTAGGACCCCACGAACACTTCTCATGATCCTGTCCGCAGTACTGTGCTCGGGATAACAATGCGGTCCTCCTCTGAATCCACACTAAGTACCACCTACCCTAGTCGCCCAGCCGCCTTCATCGGCAGACGGGGTAGCTACCGTATGAGGTGACATGGGGGCAAGGGGGAGGGAGTAGGATCATTGATCCACGATTCTCCGTCAACGTAGTATGCACACCTCAACGCATCTGCGCACACCGACCGTGAGTGCAATGCGATGTACGATACATGTCTAAGCTTCTTAGGATCCGCAAATAGCGAAAGGGAATCGCATGTCATATGCGTATTCGAATCATGTCTGGCCTCTATAAATCGGCCAATGTACATCAAAAATAGTACAGGGCATGCTGAACGAGTCCGTCGTGGTCGAGAACATTGAATTGAGTGCGTGCGGGGATGGTTTGCGGGGAAGAATACTGTGTTCCTGCTTCTCCACAGATTGTCCGAGATGAGATGACGATGAACACATAAAGTATGGCTATTTAGGGATAGTGGGTTACCGAAGAAGGAAGGCAGATGCTAGGTACAAACATCGAGAGGGATAGGCAGAGTCACACGTTACTTACAGGCCTGTTACAGGCACCTACCATGCCAAGTTCTACAGCAAACACCGGGCAGGAAGATGTTTCCTTAACCTTAAAAAAACTAACCTAGTATGAATAGGCGGGTACCTAAGAGAAATGTAGGTGGTATACGTAATACGAGATGGCAACGCTGTATTTAAGGATAGAAGGATTGTTGCTAAGACACAAGGGACTTAAGGCACTCCTCAATTTACCGATTTAACAAAAAGTGGAAGGGGAGTACTGTCCAAGACCATGGTTCAGAAGCGCGGTTCATTATTGTCAAGCATGACGCAGGATACCCCCTTGAGTAAGGAAGCATGAAATAGCTCAGGCAATCAGAAATACACTGAATCATATATCCCCTACCGACTTGTCTTACAGGGTATGTTTTGTGCCCCTGAGTTCTCGCAGGATTAGCTGACAGCAGATAGACTCACACTTATTATCCCTAGTTACTAGAGTAAATTATACAAACGCACCCGGAGACTGCGGTCCTTAGGGGGCTGGAAGAGAATGTGGTAGCAACCTGTTTCCTACTCTGTCCAGATATTAGTCTCACAGTTAATGCTCTCGTCAGAATACTCCATAGACACGGGTAATCGCCTAGCAGTCATTTAATAGTTCCATAGTATTAGGTATGACGCTAAATTGAGGTTCAACTCGAAGCATCAAAACTCATTCTACTATAATAGGCTTGTCAAGGCGGTATATTATTATGATATACTAGGTAGCGTTTGGACTCCATTGTGCGACTCTAGAGTGACAGAAATGGTAAAGGTAGCAAAAAGAAAGATGATCTGATGGGGCGCTATAAAACAGATACTTGGATCATAATATAAAACGTGAGCTGTGTCTAAGCCTGACAACTTTTATATGGTGATCATTCATCGTGCGCTGAATCCTGGGCCGATTTTGTAAACTTCGACTATAAAAGAGACATAGCAATACATATGCTGGATCAGCAAAGCTCCTCGAGTTACTAAACTAAATTTTTCCCAGGGGCAACCTGTAGTATCTCTACAAAGGTTGTAAGGGATCTATAAGTCCCGCATAAGATGATACCGGAGCCTAAAGCAAAGCCAAAGTTGCCATTTAGAAGATAACCTATATCCCATTTTTGATAAATGCTGTGTTGCGACGCTACTTGCTTAGCTATTATTTAGCTAGCCGGCTGCAGCTGCGGCGCCCTGTGGGAGAAGCCCTCCCGCCTCCACGTGGATGAGCCTAGCGCGGTACGTTGCATACCTGTGGGACGGCGCCTTAGCGGGGTGCGTAAGGGCCGGCTAGCTACTTATCTAGCGGGGTTCGAGTTTAGGTATCTGTGAACGAAAACCCAAACCTGTGCTGTGCTCTAGTCTACCTAGTGTACTTATATCGCGTCGGCATGAAGAATGCGTCAAATTCATAAGCACTAGCCACCTGTCTGGCCAGACCCCAATATATTGACCGACGAGTCGAACCGAACTCATTTAAATCTGTAGGGAACGGAGCGAGTCCATCTGCTTTGCATCGCCAACTGCGGTGCTTATGTCCTTAACGTCTTCCAGATCTTTCTTTACGCCCTCGATATCCTTCAGAATCATGCCCCATGCGTCAGAGCCCAAGGGGACCCGGATAGGGATCCGTTGCCCCCGACTCACAATTTGGACGATTGCCGCCGCCAGTGCACTTGGCTCAGCCCACAGAGCGCGACCTTGTTCGCTCCCCATGTAGCCTAGCAGTTGGTTCGCCGGGTAGCTGGGGTCAGCATAGGCCGGGTGATCGTTGGCCATTCTTTTTAATGACGAAGTGGCATAGTTCGTCTTGACTCCGCCAGGTTCGAGGTTGCATAGATGAACTAGAACATTGTTAGATTTGGGACGGACGGCAGAGCTAGAGGGCTCGAGAATGAGACGACGTACTATTCCATGAGCTCGGCACCTCCTTTGCCACGGATTCGGTCCACCCTTCCATCGCGAACTTGCTAGCGTGGTAGAAGGCCTGTCCAGGATAGCCGGTGAAGCCTCCCATCGAGCTAACGTTGAGGATGACGCCACCCTGTTGGCCAGTCTTAGGGTTCTCTTCTCTCATGATCCGCAAGGCTCTCTTGCTCACGTCGACCATTCCCCAGAAGTTGGTGTCGAAGACGGCACGCGACTCTGCATCGCCAGCTACCTCGGTGACCCCGGCGAGGGTATAGCCGGCGTTGTTGACAACAATATCTATGCGGCCGAATTGCGCTAGCGTTGCCTGAAGTGCGGCGTCGATAGAGCTAGTGGACGTTACGTCCAGCTCTAGTTTGAGTACATTTCCTTGAGTTGGTATCTCTGAGAGTGCCGATGTCTTACGCGCGGTAGCTACAACACGTCCGGAGGTCTGAGCGACGAGCTGGGCCAGAGCTTGGCCGATTCCTGACGAGCAGCCGGTAACTGAGCGCCTACAGTATTAGTGACGTTTCGAGAGACAGGTTGGAAATAATCAGGATTTACTCACTGAACCAGACAGCATCGGATGGGAGATGATACGGCTTGGTGTTTGCAGGCTCCATGATGAATCACTTGTCTTGATGCGTGAGAGAAGAATAACAAGAAGCTCAGGCGTGTCAGTCCTTTATATAGAAGCTTCTATTTTCTCGACGGAACAATCAACATGCAAGTAAAGACAACCGGCCGAATCTATCTGAACAAAACTTGCCTCCTCAGGCCCATCTGCACCAACCGGTGTCATCGGGGATTATTGGATGTGGGGAAACGTATTTACGGCCAGGAGCCATCGACATGCATGTATAGAACGGACGCTAAGCCTCGCTATCAGGTAGCCTTTCTGATTGAGAGTAGTGTGAATCCTGAAATACTGATGCTCGACAGAGGCATACTTTTCCGCCCAACTCTTGTCAGTTTTCGAAGTGTATAGCGGATTGTTAATGATATCTGTAGGTCGTTCATTCAGAAGATCGCCAACACACAACATGTTTCTGTGAGTCTGGAGCGCCTAGACGTCCACAGCCGACTTCGAAACTAAATAACCTTGCTAATATATAATTCAAACTAGTATAAATATATAGTGTTAATTAATAACCTATTAAATTATATACTACTATTTATATAAGTACACAATTACTTTTAGCAAAAGTTATGTAGGTTTTAAGATTGTATGGCGGTATTGTAGCTGTTACGCGCTAGTACGAGACTTACAACAGAAAAATGATCTGTGGTTTGACATCTGGGCGGACCGTGCACATTATTCCATCATTTCACCAGCTTCGAATAGCCCCATCAATATGAGAGAAGATGGTCCCGCCGATGTCCCTTTAGGGTCCCCCCCAACACGGAACAACAAGATTAACTTCCCCAGATATCAAGCCGGAGAGAATAGGCACTATCGCCTCCCAGATATCTCAGGCACACGAGTGCGCCTCCCAAAGACGCAGCCGGTGGTATGCCAATCCCACCAGACCACGTGAGCGGGACTGACAGCTGTGCTGAAAAATAGAATTTTCGGTTCCGAACCCGTTACGTTTCTGCGACCGGCGTAGCGGTCAGCCCTACGCACCTGGATGTCCTTCGACTTACCATCAACCCACTCCCAGTCCCACATCTTTTCAGGTTCTTCCTCGACCACCTCCCCTCCTTCGCTCGACTCTGGATTCGCACAATCTTCCCTGAGTGGTTCATGCCTCGTTCCCTGATTATGAAACCGCAACGGAAGGGGCAGGAAGAGGAGTTCGAAACTGAACGTAGGGCATATCGTCAACTCAAGCCTGTTCAAGGCATATTGGTTCCAAAACTTTACGGTCAGGTCAAATGCAACGGAACCAGATGGTTATTAATCCAGGATGTTGGAGGCGTACCGCTGGCGTCGCCAGAAGGCGCGCTGCTTGAGATCAAGAAGTTGTCAGAGCTCCTAGAAGAGTGCTTCCGGACGCTCCACAGTTTCGACGTGCACCAACTAGACCCGAACCCCGGGAACTATCAGCTTGTGGGTGGGAAGCTCAAAGCGCTGGACTTCGGGGATGTTGACTTTGATCTAAGCGAAGATGATAAAGAATACTTCTTAGCAACTAGGATCTCGACTATATTGAGATATTATCGGAATATGCAGCGTGTCTATGAACACGACGGTGAGCTGGTCCCTGTTATCGAATGCTAAATACTGCAACTATGAAGGCTCTAAGAGAATGGGGTACTGCTAGGACTCGAATGAATACTATCATGCTTAACATCATGACCTGGCCGAGGGTTTATACACATCTCTGGACCTATATGGATGCGACAATCGCGGACGGCAGAATCAAATCAAGGTTATCGCAGAGGGGAGGGGAAGGCCGTTTTGATCTTCAGTGGAACTTTTAGCTAATTAAGATTGTAGCTACTATGCTAGTTCAATTTTGAGCTGATGAATATTGAGCGTCCGTGGGGATGAGTTGCTATCATTATAGGAAGCTGTCCAATATTAAAAGACGATGAAGAAGGCAAATTCTAAGAAGGATTTTTACCTTGTCTTGGGCTTTGGACCGTTGGATTGCTATCACTCAGGAAAGTATGTAAATAATCCCGAGGTATGGTGCTGAGAGCTGCTTTATGTAGTCTGCCGGAACATTTAGAGACATCTCTCCATTGAAAAGGAAAATGGGGCTAGATGGGCCTTTAACTCACTAGATCCTAAGAAAATTATAGTAAAAAGGAATTAAATAAGCAGAACTGGCAAAACTGCTGCTTTAATATAATAAGTAAGTAGTGACATTTCTATCAGATATTCGATATTGTATACATATAATTAATGAAGAGTTGGTGATGGTATGGAAGCCTCCGCAACTAGAGGTTTTAGGATCTGAGAATGGAAGGCCCTAAACCATCAATAACGACACAAGAATGGTTCTGAATATAAAAGGCCTGACTTTGCTCACGTATGCGGAATGACTCGCAGGCTACTTACACTATGCCTTCGGTCCCATTACCACCGGAGTAAACTTTCTCAATTTGAGCACTTAGTACCATCTTTGTCGTATGGTAAGATAAATGCAATCGAGAAAAAGCTGATGCTAAAGCCGTGAATAAACATCTATCACGTGCGATGGGACATGCAAGTTGTCCAAAGGTGTGTTGATTAAAGTTTCATATAGCTTCTGATAACGATTTATGTCATACACCAAACACTGACTGACTCGTTCACTCTTCTCTTCCGATAAGACCACGCCTCTCTTCTATTGTTTACAAGATAACCATGCCAATGTGAGAGCCTACCAATCTAGCTCTTGCTACTCCCATGCTACGCTGGGATACATGGGGTATATGCGAGTCAACGAGTTGCGTACTCATATCTTGCCGTGAACCATAGAAATGAAGACAGCCAGCCCATTGAGAACCCCGTAAGTTGTAGCATACGGGGTTGTATAATACAACATGTACGGGTAAAATATACTGGTTCCAAGAATAAAGCCCTAGTCCAACAAAGGGATACCAACACTGGCAGATTTGCTGCCCCCTTACAAATTATGTCGTAAAATCATTCGCTGTCCCCGCTTCTGCTAAGACGAGCTTGTTGCATATCAATCAATGGGTGTTCCCGATATCGATCCCGTCCGTGGCCCTGCTTCGCGTTTTCTTCCTTAACCGGACCTACGAAGTTGACTTCCTTGGTAGTGCGTTTGCCCAACCTCACCCTCGTTCCAGCTCCGGGGCCAGTGGGCCCATGATGTCCTAGTGTTCGGGTGCCAGTATGATCATCGTCTATGTCGATTTCGTCCACATCAGATATCGATTCAGCACCGATACTATCGTCCATTTCCGAGGCTGAATCTGAGTCGGCAGAATCATCATACTCACCATCGTCACTAACAAGAGAGGGTGCATTGTTGCTAATAGCAGTATTTGGGCTCAACTCTGTTACGTCCAACATTTCCATAACCATTCCTGGCCTGGGCCTCGTGGTACAGTGTGGAGTTGGAGTAGGGACAGGAGTAGCGTAAGGCGCGGAATGCACTAGTGCACCTTTGCTACTCGACGGACGGGATGTAGTAACTACTGGAGCCATGACAGCCCTCGCGGGAACACGCATACCCGGCGCTGCGTGTGAGGAGATGGGGCGACCCATTGCACCAATAATAGGAGCTGCCAACATCTCCCGATCCTCCGACTCATCGTCCGTAGGCGACGACAGTGGCTCGAAATCTATCTTGGTCTTAGCATCCTCGACCAGTGCGCCTAAGTTGCCACCGAATCCCCTACTTTGCAGTAATCGAGAGAGATGTGGAGAATCAGGTGAGGGACAAAACCCTGAGGTTGACTGGGTTATGGTACTGGTTCTGGTTGGTTTAACGGAAATAGTAGGAATGGGTGAAACGCCAGGTAACAACCCCTGGCGATATAGTTCCATAGATTCCTGGATCCGACGCACAACAGAAAAGCAAGCCTCCGAGTCTGTCATGCCGTTGGCGCGTGTGAACGGATGAACGAGACCCGAAGGAGGAGCAGTAGACCCGGGAGACCCGGTAGACTTCTCTTCTATAGCAGCACCTTTAGCAGGAACTTCAGAAGCCTCGATAGGGTGCCCGCAATGGACGGCGGCCTCTTCGTGGCTCTTGAAATCTCTCTTGTGGGCTATACGACAGTGATTAATGAAGCCCTGGGTGCTTGAGAAGTTCTCACGGTTGCAATCGATGCAAACCAATTTAACGGTCTGACCATCCGATCTCTTCAGAACACAAGGGCCGCTCTTGTCTTTTGGCGGAGGATATCCATTAGAGAGAGCCTGAAGCTTCTGGCCAGCAGACCCCCTAGACGGCCTTCCCTTCCCCTGTACTGTGCTGAAATCTCCGGAAGTATTTCTCGTCGACCTGCCTTCTATCGTATATCTCCGCCATGGGTCAGTATGTGCTGGCATCTCGGGTTGAATACCGTCAAATTTAGGATCTGGTATGAGCCACTTGGCGTAGTGCCGTGCGTAAGGGCCATCGGTAACACCAAACGGCGGCGCCCACTGAGGCAGCTTATCACCACACTTTGGCTGCAGTGAGGGACCCGACCCATTTGCGACATTCAACATTTGCTCGGGTGTGGGAGTGGTGGTTGGATACGGGATCAAATGGCACCTGCGCAGTTGTTCTAACGCAACCTGACACTTAGCAAGTTCTTGATTGATGAGACGCAATTCATCATGTTTTAAGAGTATCTCAAGACTGAACTGTTCCTCAATAGCTTCTTTCGCTTTTTCTATATCGACTGATCCTGATGCATCGGCAGCAGAGGCCGCATGCTCAGTCACAGGGGTTAAGGCCACTTTCTTCTGTGGTTGGCTAACACTATCAACAGCGGGATCCTCATCGCTCGTCCTCGGCCGCTTCGCAGCGGGAGAGACAGCAGCATTTTGCGACGCTATCGCGACGCTGCTCTGTCTTCGCCGTTTTAGAGGACGTGGTGATGAAGTGTCCGTCGATAGCCAGGGGTGCACTGACTTGGCGAAATCGAGCATAGGCTGGTCAACTTGTAGAGTCTTGTCACTTCCCCTGTGATCCGAATTCCAGAATCGGAACATGAGCATACCCAACCTAGACACGGAGGGAAGACTAAGCGGGCAGCTGCAGATGGGAGGTTAAGACAGAGCGCGAGACGCAAGGTCAGTCTGATGTGGTGAAGAAGGTGAGTTGGTGGATGATGAAAGGTATTAGTAGAAGTTGGTCAGGGGAGCTGGAGCCCAAAGGTGGTCGGAGCGCAGTGGGAGAAGGGACTGACTGCCTGCGTGGGTGCTGTGCTGCCTAGAAGGGCGACTGCAGCTTGGACTAGCCTATGGGATGCAGCTGCTGAGAAAGGGGGGGCGGAGGCGTGTGTCAGATGTGTGACGACGGAGGGTAGATTGGGGCCAAGGCTGACGTAACGTGCGGGCCGGCTTTGGTTGGGGGCCTTGACTGGGGGGAGGGTTCCAGTGGATTCTCGTTTGGTAGGTGGGTCCAAGTAGGTAGGTACCTCAGTACATACGTATCGGATCGGAAGATCGGTGGTTGTGCCAGAGCTGAGGCAACAGCCTTCTGGGAGGTCCTCTATGGCTGGCAAACCGTTCTAATCCGGCCACCCTATGCACCTGCGCCCAATAGAAAGAGCACGGTCCTTTCGCAATGCGCCGAGTGGGTTGGGTTGGCGATTGAACGACACCGTACTGGTGGACCAAGTCGCTGAAAGGGAAGAAATAGGGGGCAAATCGGGGAGAAAGAGGATTCCCCTTGGTGATGTGGCCACCGCCAATTTGTCAAAGCCAAGCGAAACTCTGTCTGAGTCAGGCCCAGTTGCAGGTCAAGGTCAAGGACAGTAGCACCACCGAGAGGTATGTGTAATTAGATGCGATATGCGCGCACAACTCGGGGAAGGGATAATCTAGAGGAGGTAGGTATCCCCAGAGTTAGGAGAGGGCGCAATATCCCGGTGAGAGAGAGAGAGAGAGAGAGAGAGAGTGCAGGTGTGCTCTGCAAGAGAGTGTGGTATGCAGCAGCAACGGCAGAAGAGGGCAAGCAGGAGCTGGCGACGATGATGACAACGTCAAACGTAAGAGGTGATACGCGAAACTGTCTCCTTGCACGCGAAAAAAGTGAATTAAAAAGTAGATACCAACGTCGTTAAAACAGAAAAAGTATTAAATAAAAGTACAAGAATTCTGTGGTCTGTTTAGTGGTTGCTGAAGTTGACGCGTTGTTTGATGGATTAATCGATGTTATTCTGCATCGATCGATTGCTTGCTTGATTGATTGATTCACTGAGGCGTAGTGATGCGAGGTTGCGACCGGCGACAAGGTGGTAGGACAGTCCCACGACGGAGAATCAATACCGCAGGGCGATCAATCACTCTATTTAGCGGGAAGACGGAATACCGCATGGATTAAAAACACTTGTAATTTGTTTGCTCTTTTTTTATCGGTTGAGTTCTGAAGGCGCAGTTTGCGACCGAGAGAATGATGGTGCCGAGTATGGCGCGTGTGCGCGCAAGAGAGGCTTTACGGGGTGGACAAGAGGGAACGACAATGAAGAAGAGAAACGGATTGGCTGCCGCAAAGGAATGCGATAATGGCAGCTCGGATGATACAAGCAGTGCACAACGTACGTGGTATTATTAGTAGGAGTAGGTAAGTAAGTAAGTATGTAGTAATGTGGTATTGGTATGGCGAAGGGATCAAAGGGAAACGCAACTGAATCTAGCTTGTTCTCACTATTGCGCGATTGTTGCGACCGCAAAGAATACCTCCCAAGTACAGAGGAAGGCCGACAGGCAAATTGGGGTTGGGATAAACAGGCTGGCGACACGATACGAGCTGCCTCGGAGAGAGCAGGGAAAGGGGCTGGCGAGCTTTGCTACCATACTAAAAATCCAAATTCCCCAGTCTGCGCATTTACCGTCAGGGACTATGTACTGATTGCGGAGTGTGGGTGGGCGAGTTATTACCTTAGCACCGATTGTAGGTATTCTCATTTCAGATATACCTGAGCACGGAGAACGCGCACTGCGAATCTAACCTAAATGGGACATTTCGAGGTACCCAGGAGGTGCATTGTACCCAGCAGGAAATCCATCCGATGTGGGTCATAATTCCATCCAAGTTTTGGGAAATGTTTCTCGAAGGATGCCCGTAGTTTACAGAATACATGCGCCATGGCGCCCATACAGTACCACCCATGATTCCAGGCCTTACCTACACCACATACAGTAAGTAGTGCGCATACGTGATCAAACTTGATCAAACTAACCAAGTTTCCGATATGGACCTGAATACTGATGCGCCAAGCTATATGAAAATGCCACGCTGGAAACATGAAGCTATTTTACGAGAAAGAGGTGTAGTAATTTCATCTAATACATGGAGGTAGGTGATATATGATACCTGTACTTCGTGACTTTGTGAGCTACTGATGGTAGGTCGGGCATGTGTATGTATAGGCGCATTCTATGTATAGCTCTGGTGTGGATGTTAAACTTTACCGTAGGAAGAGGAACCACTTGCCTAGATTAGACGGACAGCCTTCTCACATCGCCGGCCTGCCTGCCTGCCTACTTACTATTTCTACCATCTACATACTCCATATGCTAGGCAGTTGGGCGGAATTTAGGTTTCACTGGTGCTGCAACCTCAGATACCTACATACTGCAAGCTTACCTGGGGTGTATGTAAGTATGCAGATAAGCCAATATTATTAGCACACTACCTCATGTAGTATGTACTGTAGGTACCTAGTCTGTATGCAAGTAGTATGTAGGCAGGTAGGTATGCGCCACCGAGAACGACGGGGAAACAGCCGGCTTGAATATGGTACTTAGTCTAAAAGTAATCAAAACATGATTCCCGGGAATCTAATGGACTTGCGCATGCGGCAACTTGCGTCGCGTGGGGTAGTGTAAGCACATTATTCCGTGTATAGATGTGTTCGTCTTGCATACTAGTGGCGGTTGTTTTAGTTGTTGCTTTGGATAAGACAAGCCGGTCGTTTTTCGCAAATTGATGATAACGAAGTGCACTTTTACGCTTCAGCCGTGGACTGATGGCTGGAACTAGGTGCATTCAGAGACAGGGATGAGTGTTTCTTAGGTGGTTCTACAGGGTTCAGGGACCTACTGCACAACTTCTTTTTTACAATATTACATTATTAGGCATACTCGGCTCAAATATGTTGCAAATTTGTTCGTTTTTTAATAAGTACTGCAAATTATTAAAGATATAAACACTATTTTAAATATTATTATATTTTTTTTTTGTTTGTTATATTAATAATAATATTATATAACAGAGTTAAATATGTTTTAAAAACAGTTTATATAAAGTTTATAGTTTATTTATTTGAAATTTTTACTAAATTGTTAATTTAGTTTATTAAAAAAAATGCAGTAATAATTTTTAATTCAGTTTTATTTTAGTTTAAAAATAAAATTGTTATAATTTTGCTGTTAAAAAAACAGCAGCAAGCTAATATAACTAGTATATTTTTTTTTTTAAAAAACAAAATTATAGTTTATAAACTATACTTTCGATTATAGCATTTAAAATGTAAAAAAAAAAAGAAATAATATTGCTTTTAATTTAAAACATATTTTATATTTAATTTAAATCATTTATAAATTAATAATTTAAATTATAAGTTTATTAATTTTTATAAATTATTTTTTATTATATAAATTATTATTAGCTAATTTTTTAATATTAATTAAAAATAAATTATAACAATTTATAAAAATAAGTTTAAATTAATAAATTTAATTAAGTTTTAAATTAAAACTAATTATATTTTATATATAATAACTATATTATATATAAATTAAATAAATAATATTATAATATAAATAATAACAATAAAATTAAAAATATATAAAACTAAAATTGCTATATAAATATATTATTTTTTAACTTTTATTACAATTTATTTTTGTTTATTTAAAATATAATTATATATTATATTTATAATAAACAACTTTATTTATATTATATATAAACTTAGTATAACTTATAAACTTAAAGTAATAATTATATTTATAACTGCTTAAATAAAATACTGCTTTATAACTTTTTATATAGTTGCTTTATAGTTAAAATATAATTATAAATAAAAGTATAATTATTTGTTTTTAAATATTTTAAAATTTATATTTTAAAATAACTGCGATAGCAATTTGTATAAAGCTTATTTTTAGTAATTAAAAAAAGCAATTTATAAAAAACTTTATAATTGTTAAAATTTTTTTAAATATAAGTTAACTAAATATTTTTAAAAATATATATATAAATATTATAACAAAATATATAAAGTGTTTATATATAGTATAAAATTTAACTAAAATTTAAAAATTAAACTATTATAAAATTTAATAAATTTACTATTTAATTATTATAAAGTTTTTGTTTTAAATAAGTTTTATATTTATTTTAAAATTTTTTTTGTTATTAAAATTATTTAACTTTTTTTTACATTTTTTTTAAAACTTTAAATAAATATAATTTTTTTTTTTTTAAATATTTGATTTATTAAATTTAGTATTAACTAACTTTTTTTATTTTTTTTATTTTTAATATTAGTTAAAAATATTTCGAAATTATTTTGATAATTTAAAAACAATAATTTATAAAATTTTATAATATAAAGTTTTATTAAGCTATATAAATTTATTTTTATTAAATTGTTTAAACAACTTATATTTAATAAATAAAAATTATATAATAATTAAAGCTTAAATTATATTAGATTTAAATTTTAATTAAATTATTAAGCTATTAAAACTAATAAGTTTTTTTTGTTTTTTTTTAAAACTAATATTTAAGTTAAATAAAAGTTAGCAAAAAATATATTATTTTTTGTTTTTAAAAATTAAATTAATTAATAACTATATTTTATTTGATTATATAATATTACAATATTTAACGATTTAATATATATTTATAATAATTTATATATTTAATAAAAAAATATATTTTATTAAAAAAAACTTTAAAAATGCTTTTTAGTTTGTTTTAGTAATATTTATATATTAATAGCTGCTTAAGTTTAAATAAAAATTTCGGTTTTTTTACAAAAATTGTTTATTTTTTAGTTTTTATATAGCTTTTTTTTTATTTAATTTATTTGTAAAAAAATTATATTAAATGCTTAAAGCTTTTATATTATTTATTAGTTTAATTTATTATTTAAACGATTTTATTTTTGTAATTTTTTTAGTTTAAATTTAAAATATTTTGTTAATATATATAAAATATAATTAGTTGTTTAAAATATTAAGCTTTATTTTAAATACTAAAAAAAATAATAAAAATATTTATATTAAAGTTTTAAAAATCAAAGTTAATATAATTGTAATATAAGTTAAATTATTAAACGTTAAAATTGTTAAAACAGTTTATTTAATAAAAAATATATTTTAAAAACTATGCTTTTTTTGCTATAAAATCAAAAAAATTTTAAGCTATTTTTTATTTTGCTTTTTAATAATTTTATTAAGTTGTTTATTTTTATATAGTTTTTAAACTATACTTTTTATTTTTAATACAAAATTATTATAGCTTTTATTTATAAATATAAAATTTAACTTAAAATAATAATAAAACTTTTTATAATTTTTTAACAATATTTTTATTTTAAATATATTTAATTGTTTAGTTTTTTATTTATTTATAAATGTTTTAAATATAAGCATTAGTAAATTTTAATATAAAAGCAGTTTAGTTTTAAGCTATTAATACTTTTAACTTTTTATTATAAAACAGTAAATTTATAACTAGTTATAACTTTTTAAAAAGTTTTTATTATATATTAATATAGTTAAAATAATAGCAATTAAAATTATATTTTATATTTAATATAAAATATAAACATTAAATTTAGTAATTATTTATATTAATAATATAACTGTTTAAATAAAACTTAAAAATATTTTTATAAAAAACTTTTTTTTTTTAGTTTTGTTTTATAAAATATTTGTTTTAGTAATAAGTTATAACATTTGCTTTTAAATTTATTAAATAATTTTTTACAATAATATTTTAGCAAATATTTTATTATATATTAATTTTGTTACAATTGTTAATTTTTGTTTAAATTAGTAATTTTTATTAAAAGTAAACCAATTTTGCGTTTTTTAACTAAGCTGTTAAAATATAGCTTTTATTATAACAATAACTATATATATTTATTATATATAAATTTAATAGATTTGATTTGCAAAAGTTACAATGTAATAGCTAATATATATAAAAATTAGTACAGTTTTTATAACTAGTTTTTTTAGCTTGTATTAAAAGTTAATTTAGCTTTTTATATTTATAATAAAACTTTTAACTTATTTTAAAAAGCAATATAAAAGTTTATATTTAATTTATATATATTTATATTATATTTAGTTTATATTAATTTTTGCTTTAATTTAGTAGTTTTTAAAAGTTTTTATATTTATAAGTTAATATAAAAAACTATTTATTTATTTTTTTATTTTAAAAATATTTGATTTAAAATATTAATTTTAAACTAATTATTAGCTGATTTAGTTTTGTTTAAAATATTATTTAATAAACATTTATATAATATATTTATAATTAATGCAATATTTACAATAGTTTAATATAAGTTTTTATATTTAAACGAAATTATTTATATAAATAATAAAGTATTTAATTTTTATAAATAAAATATATTAGAGCTAGCTAAATTGTTTATTTAATTAATAAAATTTAAAAAATATTTTTAAATATTTTTTTATAATATAAAAATAAACAAAAACTGTTTTAATGTTAATATTGTTTTTAAAACAACTAATAGTTTTTTTTGTTTTATAATATATATAAACAAATTGTTAAATTAACTAAAAAAGCTATATTATATTTATAACTTTTTGCTATTGTTTTAATTTATATATAAAATATTTTTAAAACTTAAAATTTAATAAATTTTAATAAAATATTTGTTATATTTAAATATTAATTATAATATATATTTAAGTTATAGTTTTTGTTAAAATATAATATAGCATATTTATAATATAAATATAAATAAAAATAATATTAAACTTTTTAGCTATTAAATATTTAATATAATAAAACAATATTATAAAACTTTTACAAATAAAAAACTTTAAACTAATAAATGTTTTATTTTTAAAACAACTTTTAATATATAGCTAATTATATTAATTATTAAATTAATAATTAAATTAAAAGTATAAACTAAATTTATTATAATTTTAGTACAAATTGTTATAATATTTAATTATATTTTTTATTTTTTTTTATTTTATTAGTTTATTTTTTTTAAATAAATTATTTTTTATATACTGTTAAATAAATTTAAAATAAATTAAAAATTAAACTAAAAAGTATTTTAAAAATTGAAATATTTAATTTAAATTTACTAAAGTTTAAATTAAATTTTTTTTTTTTTTTTAATTAATAAATAATATTTAATTATATTTTTTATTTTTTTTTATTTTATTAGTTTATTTTTTTTTAAGTAAGCTATTTTTTATATACTGCTAAATAAATTTAAAACAAATTAAAAATTAAATTAAAAAATATTTTAAAAATTAAAAAATCTAATTTAAATTTATTAAAGTTTAAATTAAATTTTATTTTTTTTTTTAATTAATAAATATTTAATTATTAATAAATTTAATTTAAATTAATTAGTTTTAAAAATATTTAATTTTTATATTTATTTTTACTGCTTTAAATATTTATTAACTATTATTTTATAAATTTAGTACAAATTTTAAATGATATTAATATTATTTGATTTAATTATATTTAAATTTAAAGCTTTTTTATTTAAATCTTTTGTATTTTTTTTAGTAGTAATAATAGCAGTAATATTTTAGTTTTTGATTTATTTTATAACTTTATATAAAAAAGCTAATTTAGTTAATATTAAATTTAAAATAGTTTTAATATATAGCTTATTTATTTTTAACATTTTTAAAAAACTTTTAAACTTTTTTATTAGTACAATATAAACAAGCTTTTTTATAAGTAGTAATAAACAGTTTTTAAAACTTTTTAATTTTAAAATTAGTTATATTAATTTATATTTAGTTAAAAATAAATTTAATATAAAAAAAAAATAAATTATATATTAAAATATAACTACTAATATAGTTGTTTTTATAAACAATAATATAATAAATATATTTAATAAAAAAAAATTTAACATTATAAATATAAAAAATATTTAAATTTTAATTATATTAACAATAAATTCGATTTATTTTTATAATAATTTATTTTAATAATATAGTAAAAATAATAAATATAACAAATAAATATTTTTATTATAATAAAAATGTTTTAATTTATAAAAAATTGTTAGTATTAAATTTAATGTAAATTTGTTATATTATTATTTTATTTTTACTATATAAAAAAGCTAAATAAAAATTAGCTAGCTTTTTTTTAAAAAAAGCTATTAGTTTTAATATATTAACAATAATATATATAAATAAATATTAATTTATAAAAAAAGCTGCTATATTTAATTAATAATTTAAATTTAACTTATATATATATTGTATATAACTTACAAAAAAAATTGTTATATATAAAAAAAAAAAAAAAAAAAAATTTAAAAATTTAAGCTTTTTTTTTATATATTTATAAAAGTTTTAATATAAACTTACTTTTATTAAATTATAATATTTTTTAATAATAAATAAAATTTATTTTTTAAATTAACTTATAAAAAATAAAACTTATTTAATAATTAATTTTAATTAATTAAATAATATAATTTAAATATAAATATAAATATTTATAAGTTTATTTTTAAAACTATATTATTATAAATTTAATATTTACAATATATTTTTTTTTAGTTTTAAATTAATTATAATTTAATAACTATAAACTAATATTAGCTTTGTTTTAAAAGCAAACTTATTTAAATTTATACTTTTTTTAATATTAATATTATTAATTATATTATAACTAATATATTTTGTAATATATTATAAATAAATAGTTTTATAAAGTTTAAAAACTTATTATATAATTTTTTTTTTACAACATTATATTATTAAATATATTTAGTTTAAATATATTGCAAATTTGTTTTATTTACTTTTTTATTTATTACTATTTACATTATTTTTTTTGTTTAGTTTTATTTTTTTTTGTTTATTTAATTTATATAATTAGCTAATAAAACATTTATAAGTTTGCTTTTAAAGCTATACTACTACAAATTTAATGTTTGCAGTACATTCTTTTTTAGTTTTAGATTAATTATAATTCAGCGGCTACAAGCTAGTATCGGCTTCGCTTCGAAAGCGAGCTTATTTAGGCTCACGCTCCTTCCAATACCAGTACTGTCAACCATACTGCAACCGGTGTGCCCTGTGATGTGCTGTAGATGGCGTAGCCAATAGAACAAAGGTTGGCTCTAGGCTTTGCCAAATCGAGAGCAGCTCCCGTAGTGAGCTGGGCACGAGCCCATTTACCAACTTACTATAGAATTGTTGTACAACACACGTTAATAAAGATCATGCATATACTGCATCTACCAGTACAGCACATAGATTTTGGCACTGCCCCTCTGCCACTACAATACATACCTAGGTATATACACTTGTATATCGGTTTGTGCTTACCCTAGGTGCGTAGACATTATCATATCATTGTCACCATCTGCTGTAAGACCCCAAAACACAGTGAGACCACTAAATATCTATGCACCTGCCTACCTAGGGCAAGTAGGTAGAAGAAAAGCAACGTGGTGGTGGTGCCCTTATTGGATGTTTTTGTATTATACTAACAGGGAAGACGGTGTTGTTATTGCCGATTTCACTCACCGAGGAATGTCTCACCATATACACATATGCCGCTATGCGTATAACTTATGCCTGAAAATGATATCGGGTCGTAGTTGCATACCTAGTGGGTGCACTTATTCTTATGTGCCTATCTATTCAGATCATTTCTCTTATAATCGAGTTACTTACTCTGTGCTTTTCTCTTCTTTAAGCCACAGCTGGAGGTGCCGTGTCTGTATAAGTACATCCTCAGCCTTGAAGTTATCAATACGGGCAGGTACGCGTACATATATATATCAAGTACCTACGTACCTATGTAGGTACGTAAGGGAGGTAAGGTAGGACAATTGATGCGCTGAGTGCTGCGCTATCGATAAGAGCTAGCTACTAATTTTGTCTTACGTACTTCCACACCTCCTCTTTAATCCTCACCAACCGACACCTCTGCGCAGCTTATTGAGCCCTGCATCCTTTAGCCATCTAACCTTAGAAATGGCACAGCTCCATGGCGCATTTTATATAAATTTTCTACACCATGGCTGTCGACATGCAGCAACAGGAAACCCCTTCTATCAGCGCGCAGTTCACAGCACCTAAACGCAAGCGCGCTGACACGAGCAGCACCACTGAGCACACAATCCCGACCAACAAGCGCCAATGCCTCACCAATACCCTATGCCTCCCCGGCGACGACGATGCAAAGGTGCTAAATGCTGTCGATGCCCGTTATGAAGTTCAACTACAATCAGTAATTTCGTCTTCCAAGATCCGGCAGCGAGTTTCGACCATGTTGCGACATCTCACCCCGCCTTCACAAACTTTATCTAGCGACCCGGCGCCCGACACGATAACATCTAAGACTAGGGTTTCCATCTTACGAGCGAAGGCCACAGATGCGGGCAAGTTAGTTTCTATCGCCGAAATCGCGAAGCGCGAAATCGAAAAAGAGCTGCCTGCAGGCGACGGTGTAACAGGAGATACAAGTCAAGAGAACAAGACGGGTCGCTGGTTCCAATACATCGCTCTAGGCGAAGAGCTCCAACAGAAACGCCGTGTCGAGGATAATACAATCATTGAAGAGACAGTGCTTGGAGAGCCGGGCGCTGGAGGGGAGGATCGCGACGAGGACGACGAGTTCGAGGTCATGAAGACACCATTCGAGAGAGCAATCCAAGGCCGACCACTAGTGAGAGGGATTCCAGTCATGAGTTTATTTCTCTCTCGATCGCCTGTTGAGGAATTGAAAAGACGATATGGAGAACAGACGAATACTCTTCCTGCATAGATAGGAAACAGCAACCCGACGCAAAAGGTGGTATTATATTTGGGCAACTAAAGTACGTTATATCGACGAAGCGGAAACGGAGGTAGCCCCTAGGTACCGCTGCTTCCCTGCGTGGATATACAATGCCTATGCGAAACGTACATGGTACAACAACAGCCGCCAATAGAAGTGTTGACGATGGCTATGCTCAATCTTCAAAATAGCCAATCTAGCGGAACTAACCTCCGCAACGACCCTCAGCGAACCGAACGCGACGACAGTGTCGCTCTCGCTACCCAATGGAATGATTCGCATCGTGCCGTTAGAACTTATGTACAGAGCTCGTTTGTCTGCGTGCACTATACCAAACAACGTTGTCGCGATTGTCGTTCGTTGTGCACTTTGTTATTATCTAAATGACGATCTCTGTGCCGAGGGCCATCCAATCCATATTTTCTCCCAGTGCGACAATCGATACTCGCGTGTTGGATAGTGGTGATAATGATGCTAGTTTTTCTCTCTAGCGTGGCTCTTTTTTTTTTGTTACGCCCCACTCCTATGGTTTCTTGCCACTCTCAGTGCTAGCATAAGTTATGCGCAGGACGAAATTGACGATAACGGCTAGCAATAGAATAATGGCTAGGATGGTTGGGCCGAAACGATCGTCGAAGCCGGCTTGGCCCTTCATCCTTATGGATTTGGCGCGCCAGTGGTATGTGAAGAGCGCATAGATCATAGTGAGCATGGCCACGCCGGTGAATAGGAAGGCAGAGACGAAGGCAGGCCGGTCGCCAAAGTTGAGCATACCAATGGCGAGGGCGCCGAGTATGACGGTGAAATTAAGCCATGAGAGGAACGTGCGCTCGTTGGCGAAGAAGACCTTGGGTTCAACTCGGGTTGGCAGGGCAATCGCTTTACCTAGATGTCAAGCGTTTAGGTTAGTTAACTCAATTCTAATCCTCCTATATCTTGCATAGCAAATCGGTGACAGAACTAAATCAATTGAATAAGTTGGTGATTTACCCGGTGCTGTTTGGAGGAGTGGTTGGCTCGACATGCTGGGTGGTTGGGAAAGCTTCTTGAGGCGAGCTGCGCAAGCAAGACTTGAGCTGGCTGAGAAAGTAAGCTTCAACGATTGGTTCTCGTCTCCCAAGAATAAGCTCAGATTTCAGCGGCTCTGCAATGCAATCAATGCGATAATAATAGTTTTATAGACAGCTGAGTTCAGCAATGATGTCTATGCTAAAGAAAACTTGGGTGTTTGAGGCTTGGAGCATTGAAATGCCAAGTACATACGCGGTACTGCTCGGGGGGGACCCACGTGGGCGTTTCTCGAGACGTGACTGGTGGGTTTCGTCCTACAAGTCGCGAGCTTGAGCTTTTCGGCTCTTTCTCGTAAACCCTCACGTGCCTCGTTGCCCCTCGTCCTCGCCTCAGAAAAGCCCGAGCAGAAGCTAAGATAAGATAACAAAGACTATTTTCTGGCAGCTATGACCACTTGCTATACACAGTCCATTTCTTACAGTGTTCGCGCCAGGGCAGTAGCTACAGTATAATATGGAATCTAATTATACTGTACCATGGGCCCTGCAGCTGCCTTGCAGCACCTACGACATGGTGACAATCAGGTCGGAAGCTTGGCATGCTAGTGGTGTTTGACCCAAAATTACCAACCTACTGCGTACTATTAGATCCCTAGTAATAATACCTAACCTAACAATCCTCACGCGAGAAGGCTGAACCAATTCTCAACACAAGGCTGCCCTACCAACTCACCAATCCATTACCTCTTGCTATCGCATATCCGACAGCCAGCTAGCTTTAAGTTGGAATCCCTCGAATATCGCTAACGAACTCGAAATATCCACGACTCTCCCTCAATTCGCCCTCTCGCTCACGACGTTTCCCGGTACCGCTGCGATATTAAACTCAGTTCTTTTCTATCGCCCCCTCATCTAGGCTTCGCACGCTACGACAACAGGAGCTGCTCCTTCCTACATACCATTGTTCAAGATGGCCTCAACAACTAATACGGTACAAGCAATCAACTAAGAGGAAAGTTAATTTTGATTTATGATTCGCTGACCGTAGTAACTAGCCTATCCCTCCGACCAGACTCAGGCAAATCGCCATGGACGTACGTTTGTCGCCTTGCACCCTCCCCCGGGGACCATTCTCGCGTCCTCTTCCCACCGCATTTGCGCCAGCTCGCTAAAGGAAAATGAAAACAATGTAGGCTTGTCAGCTAGCCGTCGGTACCGCTGAATACTATGAACACTCCAAGGTTGAGAACTGGAACTCGACCATCATCGTACGTTTTGTTCTCTTTCGCCCCTCTTAATTTTCTAGCACTTGTGCGGGAAAAGTTGTGAGTCCTAATACTAACTTTCGCTTACCTTAATAGAACTCTATCCTCCGAGCCGTCATCTCCGAGTCTACACCCTCAGGCTCGCAGGCACCAACCTTCAAGTTTGTTGTTAACAGTACCATCGTACAACATTTGGTGCCGACCTCGGCGCTCAACAAGCCCAAGGGCGGGAGCGATTCTCGGGCCGACGAACCCCACATCAGCACAAGCAGCGACTCCCCTTCCGCGACGGCCACGGACGGGAAGCCGCACGTGGGCCGACGCGGCATGCACTCGGCGACCCAGGCCTTCTGGAACGAAAAGACGGACGGCATGTGGAGCTTCAAGTACGACGGCGGCGAGGGCAAAGGTATGGACGTCGTTGTCAGCGTCATCTGGATCGGCATATAAGCTCGCCGATATTGTCTTTTATCCTTTCGCTTTGCTTTCGCCGTAAACGCCACTCGAACATTGCTATCTCTAACCCAGGTATTTACCGATTCGCGGTTACGACGTGTAGCAAAACGCGATCAAAACAGCCATGCGCCTCCCTCGGTCTATTTTAACCTGTAAATCACCAGTACAGTACACGAAGAAAAAGACAAAGAGCCAGAGACGGGAAGAAAAAAAGGGGAGACAGACAGGATGTAAGGCTCACGCCCCAAAGAACGTGAAAAAAAGACCCAGCAACCAAACGACGAACTGAGCAGACCACGGGGATGGACTACAGACTTCAGAGGAGGACCATATTACCAACTTTGTATATTGCGCTATGGACGTAATTTATTGTTGCCACCGCATGTTTGCATCGATTTGCATTACTACCTCGTTTAGGGGCGGCTACGGTACATGGGAAAAGGGCGCGAATTTGATACCTTAGCTGTCTATATCCCTCTATGATTTTTTCGTAAAAAGAATCAATTTGTTTATACCCGCCGGTGCTGTTGCTCGTCTTACATTGTGTGTACTGTATCAAATAAACTGTTTATTGATTCTGTCCCTTGCTGTACCCCAATTATGCGCAGTTGCTGCTGGGCATCAAGCCGATCTCATGTACGGACGGCCGGATACCAACCTCGGCAAGCTCTCAGCTGCTCGTGTTGTATACTGCTATTTATAGCTAGATCTGCATGGCCGATTATTTCACATTTTATATTCATTATTACTATACTACTTAGCCCCCAACCAGCATGCTGAAACAGTCTTCCTAGTATATTCATATACCTACCAAGCATGTATGTCACCTAACATCATCAACGAATATGCACGAGGTATAGAACGATAGTTGGTCCCATTCTCTCAGACCAACTACCTACTCTGCAGTACCCCTCTCTCCATGCCGCCTTATTATCTTCGCCAGTCCGTCTCCGTACATCCATCCGTCCACCCATTCATCGATATAATATCTGCGAGATATCACATTAATAGATACCTCCTCCGTGCATATACGACGTAACAACACTAATAATACTAATACAACAAAGTGCGCGCACAACAACGATAGCATAACGCATTATCAACGAGCGAAGAAAACCCCTGTAGTAAAACGCCAATTCCTTTGCAGAGAGGCAGAGCCGGGGAAGAAATACCTATTATACCCTCTTTTGCGTTTAGTAATCTTATTTTATGTATCCCTCCCCCGCACAGAAACAGAGGCACTGACAGAGCTAGAGAGCGAGACAAATATCAGTGCAATCCTCCCTCCTTACCAAAGCCGAGACCTGCTATGGTTAACTAAGAGACGAACAAGCCGCCCAGCCCTCCTCCTTCCTTTCGTACAACGGAATCCATTCTCATTCATATAGTTGGGTAGGTACCTCCCCTCCCCTCCCTCCTATTCATAGAGACACCTCCTTGTATTTGTGGCGGCCATGCGAGTGCCCTTTTCCTAGCCGTTGTCTTTCAGCGACATAAGCATCACTTCCTCTTCGGTCGTCCGAGCTATCTCTATCCTCATCGACATGGAGGCGTACCAATGGTCTGTGAAGCTAGCTGGCAGATGCGACTGGACGCCCGCGCTCATTAGGTTTATCGTCGCTTTCCTCTGACTCGTCATCGCTGGCGGGCCGACTGTCGCGTAAATTGCGCCGGCTCTTGGTCATCTAGAATAAAAGGATCGGCATTAGCAACCTTGACTTTTGTTCCATCTTTTTTATATGGCGGTAGGAGGGAATAATCGGACAAGGGGAGATAACACGTACCCACGACCTTACACCACCAATGAGGCCGAGTGTGTATCCGGTCATAAAATCGTTAGGCGCGGGGGCTCTGTCGCTAGGGCCGGGTGTCGTGGGTGACTTGGCGGCAGCGGCCATGGCGGCTTCACGTAGATTCACCTCGCCGTTTGAGTTGCCGGGAGTTGAGGGGAAAATGAAACGACCCCCGGGGGCAGGGCTCTGGGGACGACTAGCGGGCCAATATTGGCGAAGCTCGCGGGTCAGTTCTTGGCCCGTAGTGGTCCAGTTAGATCGGATATTATCGCGAATCTCCTGGACGTGGCGCTTTAAGTCGAGCTCGTTCTTCTTGAGCCAGCTCACATTGAGTTCTTGGCGTGAAGTGCCCCGCTTGAGCTGTCGGGCAATGTATTTTTCGTAGTCACGGACGATTCTGTAAAAAGGGTTAGCACCATGTAGCAGCCATCAGGTCTTGTTCTTGGTGGCGTCATGTGGCTTACTTAGTGATGATGCCCGTCGTGCTGACGCCCTCGGTCCGTTGTGTAACCAGGAACTTGCCCTCTCTCTTGATAGGGGCGTAAATGTCGTCACCCTCATCCGCCCCATATGGAATATCATCGTGAGCGACGTAGTCAATCTGATGCTTCTCGAGAAATTCGGGGGTGACGATCCAGGGGCAGCTCTCAATGACCTCGTCTACCCATTTACAGTGCCGTACGGTCTCGGCGCGCTCCCGTCCAGACAATACTGTGAGGCCTTTCCGCTTGTGTGTTTCCTCGTCACCTGTCACCCCCACCAGCAGGTAAACATTGTCGAAGGCTTTCTTGGCCTGCTCCAATTGGCGCATGTGTCTAGGAATGGCAAATAGTCAGCAAAGCTCATGATTATACTGGGATTGAAGGCAGCATTCAGTGAACGTGGGGTCAAACTCACCCAAGATGGAACAAGTCAAAGACGCCATCGGCATAAACCCTGATGGTGCGACCTGTGGGAGCTGGGTTCGTCTTGTATCCTACGGGATGTATTAGGCGGCCAGTAGGGGGTGGCGGCATGGTATCGGCTTGCTGCTGCTTCTGGCTGGCATCTTGGGGGTCCTTGGTGAAGAAGTTGGGCTTTTTACCTTTGCGAGTGACGCGGTCGGCGATATCAACGCTCGCCTCGGTGGTGTCGCTGGGCTCGCCAGGGTCGACGATGTGATCGGCATGGGCTTGTGCGTGAGCGTGAGCAAATGAGTGTGCGTGTGCATGCTCGAGAGTCGAGGCGGCAGAGGTACGTTCGGAATTGGCGCGCTGGCGCTTTGCTGGGTTGGAGCTCGTGGTGGCATCCGATTTGCGATGCGTGAGTCTACCGGTCTCGGGGGCAGTTGTGTCACCTTCCTCACCAGAAGCATCCCGCGAGGAAGGCTGTAGAAGCGGGTTCTCGTCTATCATGGCAGAATTGTTCGTGGTAGTGCGTTTCCGCTTGCCGGCGTGAGACGAACTAGAAGGGGAAGACATTTCGAGCTCTAGGCCAACGTGGAAGCGGCCCGACAATCCCAAAGTTTAAAACTTAAAACTTAAAGATATACTAGAACTGCTTGCTTTTAGGTAGGTAGGCGGGGAGGTCCAAGCTGTCGGTTGTGTCGGTGAGGTAGGCAGGCAGGCGGCGGACAGCAGTCGATCGGCCAGTCGGGTGAATGAGGTAAGGAGATACCGAATGGCCTGCGTCGTCGCTTACTGGCCGGTTGGATTGATTGGGACACAAGTTCAAGGCAGGAATGATTTGACTGATTGTAACATGAGACAGAGAAAGAACACGTCACGTCGCGTTCCAGATTGTGTACCAGAGCTTGACGGACTGAATGGCAGACAGACAATCTTTGAACAAGGGAAAGAGAAAGGTGTCTGTCTGGGTTTCCTCAGTCCACCACTTTCCAGTCTAGCGTAACGATTTGTCGGCGGGTCGGGGAAAGTTGGGGATGGTGGGTGCAAAATGCGGGTGCGGGTGCAGCACTTTGACTTTTAAATAAGCTACCTATGTACATTCACTGCCTGAGGTTCACACAATCGTAATTCATTCAAACTATAAGTACCTACTGTAGGTAGGCAGCACAAGTCAATTCGCCTTATAATTTATTATTACCCTCGTCCTTTCATTCTATTAAGTCTCTACATAGGTAAGTAGTAGTAGTTGAAACAGCTGCCCAGGTCTTCTGTAAGTAGGTAGAGAAGAAAAAAAAGATCGAGGTCAGGGATAATTCGACTTGAATGACGTTTTGAAAGACGCGTTGGCCAATGAAATCCCGAGATAACAGACATGTGTACCCAGCTCTAGGGTAGCTTGCATAACGATGGGAGATCCTTAAAGTTGCAGCTACTTGCCTTGTTGAGCTCCTTCGAGTAGTATATACTTGTATATAGTACGCCCAAGCAGAAATTTGACTGCCTGTACATAAATCCCGACATATAACTGTAGGGCTCTCAAGTTTTCAATGCAGAATCTAAACTAGATTCTAGTACTACATATCTAAGTAGCTAGTATTCCAAGTGAGCTGAAATAGAGGCAGTCCTGGATAGCTCGGTAGATAACATGAAAAAAATTATACTTGTGTCGAACCGTTGATTTCTGAGATAAAAGGGGGAAATTGAATGATAGGCTGCATTGCATACATGTACCTACTTAGTAGTAGTAGATTAGGTACCTAGGTATTTACTAGTATACTCAGTAAGAGATATTGGCAATGCCAAGTCTCCTACTTATCCACATCCAAAACCACCCAACTTCTTTGTTACAACAGCTCACCCCTAGCATCGGTAGCACCACGTATAACAATCACCAAGCAAATTAACCCACTGACATGGTTCTATACATGCATACATATTATTCCATTTAAGTTGTTTGCAGCTGTTGCTGTTGTGCTTCACAACCGGTAAATATATGCAGGTATGAGTGACGGTATCATCATCTTTACTGGGAGCAGACAGAGCACAGAGCAAACGTAATACATGCCGTGTATTAAAAATAGCCTGCCAACAAGTGGTGGTTTGATGCAATGCGCGCGTCATCATTGAGGCAAGCAGATAAGTATCATGCAATCAAACAGCATGGATGGGACATGTTCGGATTAATGCTTTATGTCTTATATCTAAAACTTCCTCGTTACGGGACAACAAAATACAAAATCGGCCGCTAATGCAGATGTCGATGCTATGAAAATTTCCTAAAAGCAAACAATCAGGTGCTTTCGTTCTTTCCCTATCTATGCGTATACCGCTATTCCGTCATACTAGGTAGCAGCCAATGAATGGCCCGCTATACTGTGTGATTTTTTTTCTTCGCAACGCCGAATCGAATCTCTAGGTTCCGGCTCGTGTGCTTCGTCCAACGTCATCACCAACACCAATAATGATTTTGAGATACCCTAAAAGCCAATACAGTAGATAATACGTCCCCCCCAGCCATGTGCAAAATGACGCACCTCCTGATACACTGTATGTCGCTTACACGAGCCTCACCGCCCGCCTATTCCGCGTGTGGCGCCCGCAGCGGTTCGGATGCCGCGGCGAGCTGCGGAAGCAGAAGCCCTTCGCGTCCGCCGGGGCCGGGGCGCCGTACTTCTCGGTGACCACGCAGTACTCGACGTCGCTGCCCCCCATCCACTCCCTGATGTGCTTGTGCAGCTCGCAGCGTGCCGTGCGGCACTTGCGGCAGTAGACCTGGCCCCGCGGCGACAGCATCGCCAGCGAGTTCTGCTTGCTACCGCTACCACTGCCATTGCTATGGCCGCCGCCGAGAAGAAACGGCCCGGCGTTCCGCCACACCCACTCCATGTCGTTCGGCCCCTCGCGCCGCGCGGCGAGCGACACCCGCCCGTGCAGGTTCCAGTGCACCGCGTAGAAGTGCCGGCTGGTCAGCGCCAGGCACACGCTGTCGATGGGGTCCAGGAACTCGAAGAGCGCGTAGTGCAGCTCCGCCGGCAGGTGCGCGAGCTGCAGCTTCGTGCCCGGCTGGTGCGTAAAGGGCACCGGCTCGTAGTCCATCACCGAGTACGACCTGTGCTGTGCCGCCCCTGTCGCCGCCAACTGCGGATGTCGCTGATGAAGCGTACTGAGCGCTGAGGGCTTCGGCGGTGGCGCAGGGGGAAGGTACGGGGATCGGGTTGGTGTTAGGTGCAGCGCTGGGAGCGGGAAGTACGAGTCGGGGCCCATCGACTCCCGCGGGCTGGCTGTAGGTGTTGCGGCACGCGACACGGGAGCCGTTGGTAGGAGGTAATCGGCTGTAGTAAAGGCTCGCCGGGGCGGCACGTGGAGGCTGCCATCCTTGGTTTCTTCGTCTTTGGCCAGTCCCTTCTTCAACTCCTCTTGAATTGAGCCGATCGTTGTTGTCGTCAGCCGAGTTGTCATCTCCGCCATGTCTCGCTCCATAGCATCGGGCGAATATTGCCCTTGGGTCGAGATTCGCATGACGTCCACCATGGTTAAAAAGGACAATCGAGCGTCAGCAGAAACTCAATTCCCTATTTATATCTTTCTATCTTTCTTCCTTCCTTCTTCGAGCGAAGCCAGGAAGTTTCCTCTCGGCGCAAGCTATACAGCAGTATGCTATTGATGGTAACAATAGTTCGTGGCGGCCACGAGGTTATAAGTAAATCCAAGAAGCCCCACGATAGGGATTATTAGAAACTAGCGGTAAGATTGTGACGATGGGCACCAGCGGTCGAGCTAATTTGATCTCCGCCAGCGGCTAGATAAAGCGTAGATGAATAATCTTGTAGGAATCCGGGGTAGGACCGCTATATATCGTGCTACAATACCACGCGAACGGGTTCGTCGATGGCCTCTGCATACTTGACACGGATCTAAATAGCAAAGAGGGATGTATGACTTGGTATCCAAGATACTAACGGAGTTCGCCTTCGCGAAGAAGGCTAAGGAAGCACTACGCTAACAGACCGTTCTTGGTGGGTATGGTCCACTTCTGCCAGGTCGCCCTCCGACACTTAGGTCTAACAAACTATCGTGACTTCTGGAGCGAAGGTGGAGCGGGCGTGACCGACTGCCACACTGCGGGTAGCAGGAGACAAGGACGGTCAGTAACATATTCGCCGATCTAGCGACTACGTGTACTATGTCTCCCACATGAGATGCAAGAGAACCAATCGCCCACACAGAGCAGCCCTCCTATTTCCCTCCATGATGGATTTGCCTACGCTTTTTACTGCTTCGGGCATGGCGAAGATACCCACGATGCTCCAGAAAAAGAGGAGCGGGCTTGAACGCTCGCGCCTCAAAGGGTCCCGCATCGAGCGAGCGCGATAACGGACAGTGCGCACGCACACACCTATGACGTGCTGGCTCTGTACTGATAGTTAATCTCTTCCTCTATCGTCAGGTCTAGGTAGGTATCGTGTGGCCGAGTCGCCAGGCGAGGAGGAGCGCGACGTACTTACTCATATCACCGTGGAGCTGTCCTCGGCAAACACTGTGTGTCCGAGCCGGAAAATTGCGGAATGGGGGGGGAAAGGGTCTGGCTAACCAAAAGATTTCCGGAGCTACGGAACTGGAATTCAGGGTTCCGTCTCGTCTCCTCAACATGTAGCATGGCCCCCAAACGACTCGTGGTGGTGATAATCCAGCCCGTTCTTCGCCACCCGCACGAATAGGTACGCACCGTCGAGTCAGCCGCTGTGATTGAGCAGTAATAAGGCCGAACCCCACCGCGAGTGCCTTTGCATCCACCTGTCAGTAACCCACCACCGACGTAATTGCGGATCGTGTAGACACAAACCCGGGTTAGGAGAGATTCCCTAACATGGGGTTCTCCAGTGGAAACGGGGCGGTTAGATGAGTGTTAGAGAGTCAACCATCGACCCGTCTCGCAAGACCCCATCGCGGAAGCAATCATGGTGTTACAGAAGAAAACAAACTGATAGATGTTCAATTGAGGCTCATCTAGGAATCTCAAAAATGCAGCATGCCATGTGAATCAATGACCAGGGGCCCTGTATGTCTAGCATCTCACATTGCATTATGCCGAAGACCCCAGGCACCGCCGTATACTCAGAAGAGCTACAACCCTATCGAATAGTACCGTGATCGGGGTATCGATACCCAATACCGAATGCCGACCATAGATGAACATGAATCTAGGCGTTCGTATGTATGACATAGCCAAACTCCAAAAATAGGTAAAGAAGGGATTTTGTTCGACTTGCTACCGAGCGCAATATCAGAAAAATAATAATAATAAGTCACGCGCATAGTGAACCCTGCAACTTGCCAACTCCCCCTTATGCATCATCTCAGCTCAGATCTAGGCCCTCTTTGTCGCAGGAAGAATCTCGATGCACCAGGAATGTTAGATGGTATTAAAACCCCCGGGAGAAGTCCGAGGTGGACATTACAAAGTGCAAAACCCTACCTAACACGGGTAAAACGTTCTAAAGCTCATGTGATCTGAATTGTCCTCATGCCATATTATCAACGTAGCCTTACAACCGCCTCTAGCCGTCAACTTTCTCGTGTGGACTATCCTAGGCAATATTTCGGCGTACGAAAATTATTTATCAAAGTACGTATCAGTCTCAGGTGTATTAATGAGATAAATGAGACGAGCATAATATCAAAAGGGTCTCGAGATAAACATGTATCAATTGCCAGATTTAGTGCAGCAACGCCGCGATTAGGCCGCGAGAGCCCCATCACAGGAAGCACCGAACTATAACCAAGGGCAACTAAGTACACTTAGTCAGCAGATTCGACAACGCGCCGAAAGGGTCCATAAAGTATGTAGAAGAATGAGAAGGGTAGGATAGGAGGCCCTACCACGAGGATTATCTTCGTCAACCAGGAATAACCGAGGCCATTTGAAATCAGTAGTAGCTAAATCACAACAATAGAAACTAGATATTAACATATAGCTGGATTCATAAAATAAGTATAATTATTTTTCACTACCAGCGTTATTACTAACCAGTTCAGGATTGAACCTATTGGTATCTCTATGTCTGTTGTGCTGCGTGAACACTCAAGTTCTACATTGTTTACGATATAGAAGCTATACTTGCTAAATACTTAATCCTTATGCTACTAGTATGACGTTTAGAGCATCAAGTTATCAGTCCTAGAATTAAGGTATGGATAAACTAAATAGCAAGTATAACCATAGAATAAATTCGCTCTGCAGCAAAAACAACGATACAAAATATAAGCACGTATCTTCTCTCAAACATTTTGCATTATATCTAGATCTTATAGTCGTATATGTCCAATCTATTATCTTATATACAGATATAATCACTTATTATATATATCTACGGTTGCCCGTTCCTCAGTGTATATATATACTAACACACCATCAAAACAATTTGTTACATTCCGCCTCTGCCAAACTTTCATTCTCATCTTCACTCTTACTCGCTACGGTCCTCGCGGCCCTCTTCCTCCGCATCCCGGACTTTCTCCCCAGGCCCCTTCCACCCCGTCCCAGCCTGCAAGACGAGCACCGCAAACGTGAGCACAACCGCCGCCTGAAACAAGACCCGCAGCGCCGCACTATACCCACGGACCGCAACCGCGTTCTCCGCCTCAGTGAGGCCCCCATGATACACGAGCAAGGGGCTACCAATCAGCTTCCTAACCAGCTCCTCCCTCCCCTCCCCAAGCCGGTCCGTGCCGTCGAGCTCGCGCAGACCCGCCTCGAGGCCCTCGCGCAGCGTGCGCGCGAAGATGCCGCCGCCGATGGCGCTGCCGAAGGAGCCCGCGAAGCCGCGGAACGTGCCCAGCAGGCCCGTGGCGACGTAGTGCGTCTCGGGGGGCGTGAGGTGCAGCAGGTGCGCGAGCGTGTAGTTGAGCGCGCCGCCCGTGCAGAGCCCGTTGGCGAACACGACGGCCACGTAGAGCGCGAAGGGCGTGTCCTTGGTGGAGCAGAGGGAGAGGGCGAGGAGGCTGATGCCGAAGAGCGCGAAGCAGAGGATGCTGGAGCCCCAGAAGCTGCCGGAGCGGCGAATGTGGAAGGCCTGGAGGGTGTGAGCTTCTTTGGAGTAGTTGCTGGAAGTTTAGTGAGAGGGTGGGGAGGAGGGTATACTTACGCCGACGAGGAGGCCGCCGAGACCGAATCCTAGGTTGGTGGGGATGAGAATACTACCGCTAGCGGCCGGGTTGAAGCCGAACACGGCGAGGGCCGTCATGGGTGTGTAGAATAGCACCGTCCACCTCGAGGCCACTTTAACGTTAAAGGTCAGTAATTCATTTGAGTTATAGTTGCCTGCAAAGCTTCCAATACACGGAATACTAGGCCTTTCCCCTCAACCTAGAGTAAAATTGATAGACGTACTGAGCCCAAGCTGGGAAACACACGATAGCAACGCGCCGCGGTTCTGCAGGACCGAGAGAGGAACAATAGGATCAATCGCGACATATTTCTCGATCAGGACGAAAATGACGAGGGAGCCGACGGACGAGCCAAGTGGGATGGGCTGAATCTTTCCCGATAACCCGAATAGAAAGAGAACGACGGTGGTAGACTGTGTTCGTGTAAGTTCGGACGGAACATAGCGTAGTACAGCATAGTACGGCGTATTACGGCGTAGTACAGTATGGGACTACTATCTGGAGACTCAACATACCAAGAAAAGCGCGCCAAGGTAATCGATTTGCAAGAGCTTGGTCCTCAGTGGCAGGTCTTTGTCCTTTGCGTGAGCTGATGAGTTAAGACTGCTGGGAATGCTGAAGAAGATAGCACAACCAGCGGCCAGACTGACGGGGGCCTGGGCCCAGAAAAGAGGTCTCTATGTCAAGGTAAGCGATAGAGCTGGCCAATTCGTTAGAATAGCGCTCCTTACCCAGCCAATTGTCCCAATCAAGCCACCAAAAACCACGGCTCCTAAGGAGACGCCGGTAGTAAAGCCAGCGTTTCTATTCACTCCAAGTTAGTGATACCGGGCTTGTAATAGCAAAGACCTCTGCGCGCTGCCACATTATTCAATTTTCCATCTCCCAAGTTACGCCTACTAAGTCACTAATTCTCCAACGACAACGAAACCAAAACTCACGTGATGCCGATGAACAGCCCCCGATTCCTCTTCGTCGTGAGCTCCAAGACGAGGATGAACGCCAGCACCAAGGTGCCGCCGGCGCCGAGGCCCGTGACGACGCGGCCGAGCACGAAGACGGCGAACGAGCGGGCCTGCGACGTGACGAGGCAGCCGGCGGCGAACAGCACCGACGAGGACAGCACCATGCCCCGCGGCGAGAAGATGGTCGCCAGCTTGCCCGTGAGCGGCGACATGCACGACAGCGCCACCAGGAACGACGTCGTGAACCACATGGCGTTCTCGTACGCGTCCAGGTCCGCCGCGATGGTCGACTGCGCCATCGTGATGCCGCTCATGTTCATCGCTGGCGTTTTTCACCAAAGTCAGCATAGGGCCTATTTATTTACCAGGGTATTATCGACGTAGATAAACCGGAGGACCGTATTTTTCTCGAATTGGGTAGAGGTCTTCACGGCACATGAAGATGGTAAGTACCTTGTAAGAAAATAAGGACGTAGACGCTTAGCATAATAGCTATAGCCCTCTTCTTGCTGACTGTCTGGTTCGCGACATCCAAGTCCTCATCTTCAGGCCCATCGAGTCCAGTTTCCGAGCGCGGAGTCGACGATAGGGTACTTGGGGGGCTCGAGATGCTTCCCTCGGACCCCAGGAGCGGCGTGTCCTCGGTAGCCGTCGTGGATGTCATGTCGTCTCTTATCATGGACGAGTCCTCACGATGTACTTGTTCCCTGGTTGCCATTGTCTTATCTGAAAGCAGCGCTGGCTGCTACCACGAGCGCTGCTATGAATTTATATTTCAAAATTACTTCCTGTAGCAGCAAAAGTACAAAAAATTTTACATGAAAGACAGAATCAATGCGAATCCATATTAAAAAAAAAACTCCGAGCAGATAGGTAGGAGGAATGAGAGGTGGTTGATGAAGTGAACAATATCAGCAACTCCAATTCAGGTACCTATAAGCACCCTATAAGCACACTGAATTAGTCGCTAACTTGGTGATTGGTAAGCGTCAAGGTCCGCCGACCCACCCCGGCAAGTTCCCGGTCTCCGTCATTGAGCACTCCTCGTCATTGGCCACGCGATAGAGTAAATAATATCCGAGTGATTGGAACTTCCGATTGTTCCGCTGCATCCTGATCGGATAATGCACGATCTATTAATTATATGCGTAGTTTAAACGGCTATCGACATGTGGAATATTACACATTAGGGGTGTTGTTCCTAGGGAACCTAGGGAACCTAGGCGTACTAGTCTACAAGCAGTGGATTGCACCAATGAATACCTGTGAAGTTTGCATGAAACAAGGCTCGTTTTCTTCTCCCTCGTCATTTATAAGACTAGTAGTAGTTGCGTGGTAAGTATATAAATCAATTAAGTAGCCGTAACTACTCGGGTATCAAAACTAAACGCTTGTAATTACCCCCATTTAAAATTATCATATAGGTTTTCATTCGGATCGTAGAATGGCCATTGCCCTTCATACCGGTGCCTCCAAGTCGTTGAACACGTATCGTCTTTTCGCCACAGCCGAGTTTTTCCAATGGCGTGTGACATTCGAGAAACGGTTTACGATGAACGCTGTGGACGGCTTGCGTCTGTGTGCTGATCGAACCTATCAAGTCGCCCGGACTTCCATACTTAGGGCCTATTTGCCCGCTATTCGACTCCCGCTCATTCAACCGCAGGAATTTGCATGTGTGAATGTCAAAATTCTTAATCCTCAAAGCAGATTCCACTCCGTGTACTGTGGACGTCCCGGTGGCCGCGACTTCGAGATCTAAAGTCTAGAATAATTCGCCTCGCCCCTTTCCGGAAGTTGGGCTTCTGTTGCGATAGCTCTCCTGGCAATTTTCATGCCAGCTACCTCCTCTAGCGTCACCCTGACTGGCTGCTTCTGGATTCCCCATGCTCGGTAGTGGCGGATGGGTCCGAGGCCTTTCGGTTCTTAGTGAAAGCGACTGATAGTCTCTTGACAAAGTTGAATTTCTCGAAATCTACACCAGGGCTGGTGAATCCGGAAAGTGCGTGCACTGACGCTCGCCTCCTTGCTGCGATGATGGCGTCTAGTTCCATCTCACGATTCGCACGATCTTGAATCTTTTGTTGTTGTTCGGGGCCGACACGGGCATCAACCAATGCTCTAGCGTCATGCTTAAGGTCGAGGAACAGAGAAAAGAACCCTGTGATGACCAGTAGCCCAGGGACTAGCGCAAAGGCTGTCTGATAACTAGCACCTCTCTGGTGAATGGCATATACTAAAATACGTCTAATTAGCCCATGCTGACGTAGCCGAAGGGTAGACTACCAGAAGTTGGGAGACACTTTGCGGAACAGCAATGATAAATGTCGACTCACCAACAAATGGCCAGAAGGCTGGCCCCGATGCTCCCATAGTAATGAAGGCAGCCCCTCGTTTGGTACGCTTGCCTTGGCCTCGGAGTCCGAGTGTGTATATTAACGGCCATATAGGCCCTTCAAAAAAGAAGAATAGCATAACCGGAATCGCAACGAGTTCATGATTAGTAGGGCGGAGTGCTGTGATTAGAATACCGGTGGTAATACTGAGTCCGACACAGCAATTTAAGATAGTCCGGGGTTGTGGAACCCAAGAATGAGTTGGGGATAAGTATGCGAGGTATGCTGCAAGAAAGCGAGACAAGGCGAAGGCAGTATGGGCAACGAGAAGGTGGTCGGTAGTGCTTAGTCTCGGGTCGCTGCTATCTGACGCGTTGCCCCGCACGAGGTTCGTTGAGCCTGATCCCGGTGGTGCGTTCAGCGTTGGAGTTAAAATATCTCGAAAGAATATGCTCATGGTCTCTTGGCTAGCAACATAAGTCCATTGAGCTAGGACGGCCAAAGCTAAAGTCCAGGATCGCAATTGAAACCCGAAAAAGCTGCGCTTCTTAGGATCGACAGGCAAGTATCGCGTTGAGTTCTCCATCTCTGCATCAGTTACTTCCGGCAATGGCATGTAATAGAAAAATAGAGCCAGCCCAACACAGAGGAGCGTAATAGACAAGAATGTCCATTGTACGTCAATGAGAGTTGATGGCCCTATAGATTGGCGGGTACTGAGTTCAACGAAGAACACCTTCTGAGCCAGGAGCCCACTCAGGACGGTAGCAACGGCCTGAACGCCCTGTGATAACAGAAGTCTCATTTCAGCATAGTCTATGGGACCACAGAGCGCTATAAAAGGATTGGCTGCAGCTGTCCGAGATTATATGGTTAGTAAGGGTCATATACGGCGGAAATTTGAGCAAGGCTTATTGAACATATACGTGAGAAAAGAATCGCAACTTTGTAGAGATAAGAAAATCCAGCCAGTAACTCCAGAATACATACTTTCTAGAACAGCTAGCCCAAATCCCACGACAAAATTAGAAATTAGAAACCCGGGAAACGAAGTGAGCACGGCGCACGGCCAAAATATGATAGTCCCAATCCCGTAGATGCATAGCCCGAGCACTGCAAAGAAGTCAATATTTCCCCGAATCAAGATGCTAGCAATGCGGAGGCGAGCCTGTTCCGACATGATTTAGGTTATGCGGGGGGTTACTCACTAAAAGTTGCCTTAAAGCCGCCTATGCTATCATCGAAACTGCTCTTCTTTGATCTCTTCTCGAGTCTCCGATGTTCATCATGTCGTAAAATCCACTCGCCCACTAGAAGCGGGCCAAAGAAGTACCCGGCTCCAAAATAACTGCTCGTAAGACCCAGTGTCTCTGGGACAGTCATGTTGGAGATTTCAGCTATGACGGTTGAGAGAGTGTTGAGAAGACCGTATGAGAAACCCCATAATAGGAATAGAATCGAGACCGTGGTGCAGTATTTGAGCGAGTCCCTGGCTGACATCCGGATCATACTCTTAGGTTTCCGCATGTTCACGAAGCCAAAATATACCCCTGATGCATCTATACTGCCTGTGTTACTCAACGTAGGAGCACGATTCCGATCGACCCCGCCCTCGATGGCCGTATCTGGCATGGAAAGAAATTCTATGGCCGACATTTGTGCATCAAAACTCATTTCGGGTTCATGAGTCTGGGCTGGGATAGAAAGCTCATCCTGGGTAGCGTTTCGTGCGGTGGTTATCGATTCGTGGCCGTAGGATGATTGCAGGGTGGGTGTTCTATCGGCAGTGTCAGACGCTCGGCGGGTGCTACCGTCGGGATCAATGAGCATAGCAGGAAGGATGCGGATGATTAGAGGTTTGAGAGTCGGAATGCACGCGCAGGTAATACCAATGTTCACCTCAACAGCGGACCATAAAAGTGCCAGCGACGCGTTCCAAGCGAACTCGGGGGAACCTCCAAACGCTGCGTTAGGGTCGCTGGAAGGTTGCGAAGGGGCATCGTTAATAGCTGTCTGAAGATAATAGATCCGAACCACATCCACAATAGTGACGAAAATACCTAAAGCAAAAGTAATGATTAAAATTATCTTTTGCCTAGGTGGTAGTCTCATACTTGTTAGGACAGGTAGAGGCAAGGTAAGAATTGCGAGATCGGTAACTATATTGATAGGAGCCGAGCAAATGAACTCGGTCAATAGAGGGATACACTGTCCTGGGCTGTCGATGAAAGCAGACTGCACGGGGTTGCACTGGAAAATGTTGAGTAGGGTTAACACGGCGCCAGCGAGATTCACAATCACAAGGATAGTCCATGAGGCTATTCTTAGTACTTTCTGCGTGTTTTTCGACAACCGAATGTAGAAGACGAGTATCGACGTCTTGAAAGCCATAAGAGCTGGATTCTACAACATATCAAGATATCAGACCAAATTTTCATAGGCGGGGTTTTAGAGTATGACGCACATATAGAACAGTGAAGGTATATTCAGCACGCCTAAGCGGCCCCCAATCCTGGTCACTAATATTGGCGTCATGCCGACCAAGCCCAACAGTGGTACTAAAATCGATGGCGAAGCTCAGGCCAAAGGCGAGAATCCAGGCCAGGAGGATGAAATAGTCGTCCCAGGTGACTTGTCGAACGATGAAAGTGCGACAGGTTAATCTTGCGGCAACGAAGACGGTAGCTAAGACTAGAGTTGCCGTGGTGACAGCGAACACAACGGGGCCACGGTTCGGATAATCACCGGCCATAGATCTATCCGATATCTGCGGGTTCATACTGGACAACGACCCTTGCGGCCGGGAGATGCCATCAGTTCATGTCTGGGTCCGGGGCGTCGTATATATAATAGGTGACTAGATATTTGCTATAGGGAGCTTAGAGCGCCCAAGGCGCGAAGGTGAAAGCAGACTTTACGCTACAGGTAGGAAGTTGCATATATAGGAGACGACATATTCGAAGATGACGGGTCAAACAACAACAACGCGCTGACCACGGCCCTGAAATCGAGAGCCAGAGGCAGAGGCTGGCGATTCAGACAAGCTTTGGCCGGTATTTGAAGACGGGATGCAGTTGGCGAGGTTGCGATAATACTATGTGTCGACTTAGCGCAACGACAGGGGGATATCTCGGCCTTTGAAGATGACTTGGATCACCTCGAGTCGCGGGGATTCTGACCCACCAACAACAATTGGTGCCTTTGTTGAACAGGAGGAGGAGGAGGAGGGAGCTGGGACGGGCCAGGTACTAGTAGGGAGTAGGATCGCTAGTGTTATACTTGTAGGATTAGGGCCGGGGAAGCGAGGACAAGAGAGCAGCGAGAACAAAAAGGAGCGAGGACAAAATAAACGAGGGGTGCCAGTAGAGAGCTAGCCGCGCGAATTCTATCGTGTTAGTGAAGAATAAGTGGCGTATGTAGGTATGTTTGAGTTTGTTACCTAGTCTCATAAACCGGGGGAGAGAGCAGAGGGCAGAGGGTGTGTGTGAGCGGTCAGGCTGACAGGGATGTTATTTTATGTAAGGTTGTAAGGTTGTCAGGATGTCAGGATGTCGGGATGTCAGGATGTCGGGATGTCAGGATGTCAGGTTGTTCAAATGTACAGTAGGTAGGTAGGTAGGTAGACAGGTAGGTGGCGTGGTGTAAGGTGTAGGTTTATCTAATAGGTACCGATATTCTGTGATAATCCTGATGCACATGCAGAACGGATTGGAACACTGGCAGGCAGTTACAGTTGGTAAAGAACAGGCAGGGGCTAAACTACCAGGTAGTCGAGCCTTTTAATTACCTGGACATGGATGCTGTACAGAATACCGAATACCCAAGGTATAGTACTGTAATAGGTTATGCTGTGTAGCATACCGACACCGGTGAGGAGATTATTTAACAGGCTGAGGAGTTCGGCTAGTGCAGCCCTGGAGGCAACAAGTACCACTTGTAGGTTTTTGTGGTCTGGTGCAGTGAGGAAGAGTTGTGGGCTGTACTATACGTATAAAGAAAAGTAGGCAGGAAGACAGGATGCAATGACGGCGGTGCGGCTGATGTCAGCAGCACAGTTACGTTACAATTCGGTGCCGGTAGGTAGACACAAAGATGGATGAGCACATTGTAGTACTCTGTACCTACCTTAGATATGTTATGAAAAGAAAAGAATGGGTACATGTACTTACCTCATGTTATAAGTATACTGCGTACCTAATAGTATCATCGTTGGTTAAGCGTTGCGGTTCGTCTTTGTCTCGAGAATCGAGTCCAGAATCAGATATTGGGACTCCCTTTGTTTAGATCTTGCCTTCGGATCTGCATCTATATCATGTAATTCAATTTGTCATTAGAGAAGGCTGCATGATATCAGGAAATGCAGTTCAAAGGCAGTTTCAATTCAATTAACAGCTGAGCTGCATCTACTTACCTACACGATGTAGTGCACCATGTATGCCTAAGTACCTGAAAGGCACAGTGACAAGACAGTATAATTGGCTGGTTCAAATTTGCGTGAGGAAGACGAGAAGATATCCTTGGGAGCCTACATACGGCAGAGATCTGGCAAAATTTGCGGTCTGCCAAGCAGCTAAATGAGCCAGCAATGCTTTGCATACGTCGCTGCTGATGATGATGATCGTGATGGCCAAACACCCAGCGGGAAGAATCACAATGGCATGGTGTAGATCCACGCACATAACAGTATGCGTGACCGGCATACAAGGGTATTATTTCGTACTTCCTAGTACCTTACGTACCTAAGTTATTGTTTGTTGGTGGCTAGTTCGCGGTTTGATTTGGATCCGATAGGATACCGATGGGAAAAGACGAGAGGCGGCAGGCAAGTGACGTTGTTTTAATGCAACACTTGGAAAGCCCAGCGCTAAAGCCTAGGATATAGCACACTAAATACTCTTGCCAACGAACTCCTAGTGTAAGATCCACTCACACACGCTAATTCGTCGATCTCCATTGGCTTGATGAAAAAGCCACCACTACCATTTTGGTCCTAGTGATAGCGGGCAACGGGTTGTCTTTCCCCGGATTTTCCAGGGTGAGATAATTTTACCCGGCATCCCCTTGTCAATTCACGACACTCACCTTGCCCCTCATCATACCTCTATCTATATATACCTACCTTTTCCCCGGTATGCCTGCAAAGAGTATATGACGGCTATTAATTTCCAACCTGTTGGCTTTATACTTAGAGTCTTGTCATTTGACTTGTGGTTTACTCAATAAAAAGCATGTTATTTGAGTTGCTAACACAATTGCATAGTTTGGATAGAGTTTTCTAGCTGGTTTATACTGAGCAATTTCCTGACCCTACAGTTTACATCTGCTCAGAGATTTCCGTCCATTTCCCCGGATGGGCGAGTGACCGATACACGAATGATTCAAGACCAATACATTTAGTAATATCTCCGCGGCGTTATCTTCATCCCAATGTTGGCGAATACATACAGCAGTACATGCGGGAAAACCTGTCGACACACCGCTTTGTACAACCATCCAATAAGATTACGACCCTGTATATATTTAGTCAATCATGCATTCATCTCAACCTAGCAGCGAGGAAAGTGACGAGGTTGCTGAAAAGGCTGTTGTTAACAGAGTCCCTAATGGGCAGGCCGAGGTAAAGTATTCGCGCAAGTAAAATACCGAGGTGAATAGGTTGCTATTATGATATATCTGTTATATGTAGCTCCTCTTGACCATCAAGAAAGTCATAAGAAAGTCACATGAAATGGGTCGTTTGCTCAGTTCTCAACTCTAACTCTGAATGTCACATACTGACTCAGCCACCGGTCCCCGCACCCCCTTGAAGCAAGCCAACCAGCAGCAGGCCTGCATCTGTGAATTGTATACACACATATTTATATATATTGCCTAGCCAATACAGCGGCAAGTCATCGCTGCATGACCCCGAAGATTTTCGTCGAAGATTTTCGTAGTGATCGCTGGAATCTTTGCGATAGAGGCTCGCAAATACATACCACATTTGATAGGCTGTGGTTTCGCACGTCAGATAGCAGCTGCTATGTTATGTTATGCAGCCCAACTCTCCCATGGCTCTTCAATTGACTAGGGTATCTACCACGCTGGCAGACCCTGAGGTAATAAACCGGCCGGCAAGGCTTTGATCTAGTCGCCGGCGGAATCGGACGCCCACCGGACAGGTCTAGATCGACAGCGACGAGTGAAGAGCGACGAGCACCCGATAGATAGGAGATTCCACCAGTCGGCTCACAATGTCACATTTGCGACCCGTTGGGTTTGAGATGGTGGAAGGGATGCACATTCATCTAGATTGGATATTCGCTGCAATGTTACGCTTTACACCTGTTAGGCAGACACATAAGTTCCGCCGAAGTTTCTTTCTTTCTGTCAGATTGATAAGTATTGCAGTCTGCAGAGCGGACTGACACGCCGGGAGGGGTGAGAGGAAGCGGTATAACGGCAAGACTAGCACCGTACCGTAGCACGGCGAAGTAAGGCCGAGCCGTACAATTGGACAAATCATATGAAGTCGATTATAAGCGCTGCGTTCAACTTTGCAACACGTCTAGTCGGCAAATCTATATGTTGTCTCGGCGAGAGACGTGTCGGTTATCAAGAGCTCGCTCTACTTACGGTTATGTAACAAATTCTCATATCCTTGGGTCGTGGATCTTGGGCCTCGGGGCCTTATGTAAGAGAAAAGGCATGGGTGATCAAAAAGCGCAAGCTTAGGTGGGGTTCCCTTTAAGGTTTGGCAAGGCGAAAGGTGGGGCGGGCCTTCATGATCGGATATCGGAAAAACCTACACCGATGGCTGCTTGGACCACTCAGAGGGGAGCA
This sequence comes from Hypoxylon argillaceum, assembly GCA_022495175.1. NCBI lineage: Eukaryota > Fungi > Ascomycota > Sordariomycetes > Xylariales > Hypoxylaceae > Hypoxylon > Hypoxylon argillaceum. Next base: position 5,555 of record MU378321.1, on the reverse strand, counting down.
TTTCAAAGCAGCTTGCGGCAGTCGTCAACGTCAATTGAGCGGAAAGGGAAAGCTCGATTGGCGCGAGGCGAATTCACGACTGACCAAGTCAATCCAAGAGTCGGAGCTCCTCGAGCATATCCGCTTCCCTACACAACAACCCTCTCCACTCTACCCTAGAACAGCATCCTACGCCTTCGTCTGCATATCCGTTTACTCCGACCGAGTGTCCACCGGAACCTAGGAAAGATGCTGGCGTCTTCGAGAAGGATAGCCACGCTGGCTATGAGAGGTTTGTGATAAGCAACCCCTGCCAGCCTATGTCTTCACAATTGATTGAAGCCGATATTGACTTGTTGCTTCGCATCGTGCACAGCGAATCCGACCTCGCGCATTGTTCCTCTCCAGTCCGTCGCCACCATATCGACGACCTCTAAGAAGGATGCCACATCAGTGGCACCCCATGCCCATACCGGCGTCGCCCGCCAGCGAAAGGAGGTACCGCTTCCCAGCGAGACGCCCAAGAAGGGCGTCATGCAATATGCCCTAACGACTCTCGACCAAATCTCCAACTGGGCTCGCCAGTCCTCGCTCTGGCCCATGACCTTCGGTCTCGCATGCTGCGCCGTCGAGATGATGCACTTATCCACACCGCGGTACGATCAAGATCGACTGGGTATCATTTTCCGTGCCTCCCCGCGTCAGTCCGATGTCATGATCGTCGCTGGTACACTCACAAACAAGATGGCTCCCGCCCTGCGCCAGGTCTACGATCAGATGCCGGAGCCCCGATGGGTCATTAGCATGGGAAGCTGCGCCAACGGAGGCGGCTACTATCACTACAGCTACAGTGTTGTCCGAGGCTGCGACCGCATTGTACCTGTCGACATCTACGTTCCCGGCTGCCCCCCAACTAGCGAGGCCCTGATGTACGGTATCTTCCAACTACAGCGGAAGATGAGGCAAACCCAGATTACGCGAATGTGGTATAGGAAGTAGAGGGAGGGAAGGCATAAGACGATACATGATAAACAACAACCGTTCCATTTGTCGAGGGGCATTGTACATATACGCGGTGTTCGAGTGTATGCATCAGGATTAGAAGCTCAAAACTGCCTTTTAACATCAATCTGGCTTTCCATTTCTCGAAAAGAGTTACAAGTCAGACATGTGATCGGAAAGATCAAAAAAGCTAGCAATGCACCTTTTTTGCCTGATCTCTTGCCAAACCTAGTGAGCGTACTCACATATGATGTCTTTTACGATTTACTATACTAGGAGATATTCAGCTCTTATTCAGCCTAGTCTGACGATTTGAATATAAACAAGCATGCGCGGGTTCTAACTTAGTTAATCTAGTTTATTTCCTATATCACTATACATCTGTCTATGTTGGCTATCAGCTTCGTTGTTGCCCAGATCACATTTCTTCTAATCGACTAGAACTCGACAATTAATTGCATCAAAACAAGAAGTAGCAAGCTTGTCTCTAAATTCTTCGCATTCACGACGAGAATCGGAGACGGAAAGGTAGTCTGTTTTATCATAAAGGGATGCGTCATCGATACAACAGCCACTATATGTGGCGAAACTAGCTAGAAGGGTGAACAAAGGCACATTAGCATCTAGGTGAAATATTTTTGCAATTATTCGAGTCTCTTAAGAAGAAGAAGGTGGGTGCTACTCGAGTTAATTTATAGTCTTAGAATTATCAACCTTCAAGCTTACATCAATAAAAGTATGCTATATAAAGTCTGTATGCATGAAACAAAGGCAAAAAGTTATTATTTGGCGACAATCATGTAATCTAAAAAACCAAAAGGTTGTAATGACTACTGCGTAGGCGCATGTACACGTGGTATATCCAACCTAATGCCGAACAAGGCGAATTTTAGGCTGTACAAGGATGGCATGTGAATTATGAGTTTGTCACTAAAGGAGCCGACTTTTTCTAGCCGAAAGATTGCGACTCCGGTGACATCAAAAATACACTTACATCCCCATCTCAACCACTCATCCGTGCGTTTGCAGGAATAAACGCCCGGCCACCTCACTCACTAGTGAGAACAGCAGTCTGATCGCAAACTGAGCGGTATATTCCAGCCATAAAATCCGCTTGAAATTACTATATTATAGCCCCTCCCCTTCCCTCCCAACTCCCAACCCACATTTCTCTCCTCTCCTCCTCCCCCCTCTCCTGAGTCCGCTTACAACAGCGCGGCAGCAAGCACGCCGGCAAACGCAGCCAGCATCCCGGCGCGGTGCTGGCCCGGCACCATCATGTCGGCGGCGCCCGTGGGCGTGGCCGAGTCGGTGGCCGTGGAGTCGGCGTTGCCGAGCGTCGTGGTGGCCCCGTTCGCGGCCTCGGACGTCACCGACGCGTCGGCCGCCGTCGTCGTCGCGTCGGCGGTTTGGCTCGCGCTCACGGCTGTCGTCGTCTTGGTTGAGAAGGCGCTTGCGTTGGCACTTTTTCGCGTGTTAGTTGGATTTGGCGAAAATAAAAAATAGATAAATAGGCTCGAACATGGGCAGGGGGAAAGGCAAAAAAGAGAGGGGAATTATGTCAAGGTGAGTTGGGGAGTGGGAATAGGCATATATGAGTCTAATATAGGAGACACAGCAGCAAAATTTATAACTCACCAGTATAGCTGTCGCTGACTGTCGACTGCGTACTGACGGTCGTCGTTCGGGCAGTTGGCGAAGCACCTATCGTCAAGTTAGCCATCTATCCACAACACCACACAAAAAGCAACGAAGAGCACGCACGTCATGATAGCAGTGTACTTGTCGCAAAGACAGCTAAAATCCTGGCTTCCGCACAGCGTCAGATATCCCTCCGTCGTGTCAAGGCACGCGTCGAGGATAGCCTCGGCCGCACACGCGGTGGTGTCTGCAGCAACGCACGAGGCGAGGAGGGAGATGGGGAGGAATGCGGTCTTCATTATGACTATGGGTGTTTCAACAAACAACAAAGCGTATATATAGCGAAGCAAGTATTAGGGTAAAGAAGCGAAGGTTTGTGTTACGGTGTATTGGTTAAGACAGCGTAGGTATTAGCTAACGAGCGTAGGAGAATTACGGTATGCGTATCATCGAGCGAGCGAGTGCAGATACGTGGGGAAGAAAGAAGACGAATAACTGGTATGTCGAGAGAACAGGTAGGTAAATACGAGATCGAGCCATCGTGAGAGTAGGTGGCCCCCTTATGAGCACGGTGTCTTCTTGGCACCAGAAAGGGTCCCCGGAAAGCTACACTAGCCAAGCCATGCGCATAGTCGGAAGGAGAGACACATTGGGTTTGTCGATGCATCCTGTACCTTGCCGCTCCAAGCAGCATCTCGCGTGGCATGCATGGGGTTGAGCTGGACCTGGGCAATTTAATAATGGTATGAAGCATGCACCTACATACATACTATTCCTCTGCTGGTCAAGGGTCATTAAACCTCATCTCGTCCGATTAGATCGTCTCCATGGGTAGTCATCTTGGCTCGCTAGTAAAAGCGAGGATGTTAGACTTTTTAATTAATTCGGGCATATGTATAAAGCATGGTGGGATTTATGGTGTTGTATGTAAGTAGTAGGTATAGGGGTAGGTTATGGAGGGCCATTAGGACCACTAGTGACAAACGTACAAACGCTTTAGCTTTTGGCTTTTGGCTTTTGGCTATTTATTTTACACATTGTACTTAAAATCTCTTTGTATAAAACAATTAATTAATTAAAATAAAAATAATATATTTATTAAATTTTAGTTTTATTAAAATAATTATATAACTAGTTATTAATTTAAAATATTATATAAAAATATTTAATAATTATTTTAATATTTTTATTTATTTAAATTTTATTAATAATTATTTATTTAAATTTTATTAATAGTTATAATTTTTTATTATATAAATAAAAAAAATATTATTTATTTAAATAATTATAATTAAATTAATAGTTAAACTATTAATTATATAATTAAATTAATAATTTAATATTTAAAACTTTTATTTTATAAAAAAAAAAAAAAAAATTGTTATTATTATTATTATTATTATTATTAAGTTTATTTTATATAAAATATTAAATAATATAATTTTATTATTTATAATTGTTATAATAATTATTAAAATAATTTATAAATTATATATATATAAAAAAAAGCTATATTAATTTATTAATTAAAATATTTATTATATAATAATAATTAATATAAAAAAAATTTATAATAACTTTTTTTAATTAAATTAAAAAAATATTAATATAATTTAGTTTTATAAAATTAATTTAAACTATAATAATTAAATTTTATATAATAATAATATTTATATTAAATAAAGTTAATATATTATATTAAAATATATTATAATAAAAAAAAGCGAAAAAGTTGTTTATAATAAATAAAATAATAATAACAAAAATAAAAATAAAAATACTATTTATATAAAAAAATTAATAATTATTATATAATTAAAAAAAAGTTAATATATATATATTATAATAATAATAATAATAATAATAATAGTAATAATAATAATAATATTAATATTAATATTAATATTAGTACTAATATTAATATTAATATTAATATTAAAAAAAAAAAAAATTTTAAAAAAAAAATATAATATTTATATAAAAGTTAAAATTAATTAAATATATAAATTAATTTATAAATATAAATATATAAATATATTAATATATTTTTTATATAAAAATTTATATTATTATTATATATATTTATTATATAATAAATTTATATTTATATAATATTAATATTTAATATAAAATTTATATATATTATATTAAATATTATATTTTAATTAAAAATTATATATTAAATTATAATAATAAAAAATTTTTCTAATTTTTTTTATATAATTATTTCTAGTTTTTTTTTTATATAATTATTTTTTTTTTATTTATATAATAAATTGTTTAAATAACAACTTTTATATTTATAAATATATTTTATTTTAACAATATTAAAAGTTATATATATAAAAATATTAAATTAAATTTTTTTATTAGTTTTAATTGTTTTAATTGTTTAATTTTTTAATTTGTTATTATTAAAATTTTAAATAATAATAATAATAACAAATAAAATTTATTTTAAAGTTTTTATATAAAAATTAAATTTTAAATTTTATTTTAAAACTTTTATTTAAAAACTAAATTTTAAATTTTATTTTAAAACTTTTATATAAAAATTAAATTTTAAATTTTATTTTAAAACTTTTATATAAAAACTAAATTTTAAACTTTATTTTAAAATTTTTATATAAAAACTTAATTTTAAATTTTATTTTAAACTATTTGTTTTAATTTTAATTTAAATATATTTTTTTTTTCGATTTATTTTATTATAAACTTTTTATATTTATATAAAATTAAAATTAATTTTAAAAGTTATATAATTTTAATAATATTATAACATTAATATATTAATTATATTTATAATAATATAAAAAAGTTATAAAAAAAACTAAAAACTATTAAAAAAATTAAATAAAACTTTATATAAAAAATAAAAATTATATAAAAACTATTTTAAATTTTTAATATTTATATTATTTTATAAAAAATAT